>JAUMGZ010178294.1:0-14245 GCA_032359645.1 Pododesmus macrochisma | reverse complement strand
GGACGGACAAAGCAAACAGTATACACTACCCACTAAGTTGAAGCATATTTCTTACCCCAGGGTCACACCTTGAACAAAAATGGTTTTCCATGCCCTAAAGTTACTACACACCAGAGCATTTTAAAAGCTCTGGGCCTTCTACTTTATATTTCTGAAATGTTGTCAACTTTTTGCTATTTCGGCCCCCAACAAGTGGTGCCCCATTGGTAGTTAAAACCCACTGATTTGAACAATTCTGAGTCCCCTTCCCCAGGGGTGCCTTTTACCAAATTTACCAAAAATGAAAAATTTGAAAAGTTAACATATTTGCTATAGTGTTTAATTTTGACCCCAAAGTAAGTAGCAAACTTTGTTTTTCATGCCCTAAAGTTAATACATACCATAACATAAAGCTCTAGGCCTTCTAGTTTATTAGAAGAAGATTATGCTGAAGCAATGTAGATTGTCATATCATCTTCAAGAATTGACATAATCAAATTGTTTTTGAGATATATCAATTTTGAATTTAACAAAACATACTTCCAAAGGTACTTGATATTATGCAACATTTAGCTATTAAATGGCTGCTTGTGTGAATAATTGTTATTTAATATCTTGATCTTTTTTTCAACACAATTCCAATAACAATTTAAGCTCCTTTAATTAGGTTACAGCATTACCTGGAAATGACACATACTATTATACTTTTAAATCTTGTATGTGGAATAGTTCCAAAAAAATTGCTGACTTGTGTACATGGATACAAACTTAAGAGTTCAAAAATATGTAAACGGTTAGATTTAAAAAAAAAAATGTTTCTGAGAATTGTCTTGAAGTAACGAATACATAGGTCATACACGTTTTCTAGATCACAACAAACCGCATATAATTATATAATAAATGTGTCTAACACTATTGAAGTGCATACAAACCTAGCCAATATGTCAACAGCTGTTACAGGAAACAACACAATTCTATGGCATTTCAGAGCTATTTCACAATTTCAAAATTTGCTTATATTTGATACTACTTACATTTTGTTAAATCAAAAATGTGAAATTCCGTACCAGTTTTTAAATTAAAGAATTTACAGTACCTTGTTTTTTGGAGTAAATACTTTATAAAGTGTTTATATTTAGCAAAAGATACAATGTTTTAAATTCCAACATTACAGCTTTAAATTGAACCACTTTTACAGCGATTTGTTACAGGAAGACTTTCGCTTACTACGTTTATATGTGATTGTGTATTCCTTATTGACATCTTAAACAACATAATGGGGCAATTCTCTCCAAATTATCGTTCATTAATTGTTAAAATATTTCATGAAGCTGAGCCAAAGACAGTTGGTTTTTTCTCATAAATTTGATATAACAGGTTTACCAGGATTGAAACATGTATTATAAAGCTTTTGCTGTCAATTTTAACAGATAAAGTAAGATAAAGTAAATAAATATTTGTTTCTTCAGATTTTTTTAAACTTCATAAACCAAAGTAGAAAGCAGAATGATCCATTTGGCAAAGTTTGTTGTCCTTATGACATGAAATCCATGTAAAATTGTCATATTTATAAACTAAAATTTATCTAGATCTGTTGATGTCAAACACAGGATTTATCCAGTTCTTAACACAAATTGTTCAACACTCTAGGATAAGTGCATTGCTATTGGAATTACGACTTTACCTTGTCATACTTTCTAAATGGACTTTTAAAATATCAATCATAAATACTGGTAATTATGTTCACATTTGATTGCAAGTCTTCAAAGAAATTACAGTAAGAATCTATTTTATAGTCCAACTGTCAACACTTTAATTTGAAAATAATCTTTTTTTTCAATTAGAAAAATCCTCTAAAAGAAAATTAAAATCAATTCCAGCAAAAGGTTGGGACGTCTCAAGCTTCCTAGACAAACGAAGATATCAACAGATTTTTACCTGATAAAAACATGTCATCAGATAGCAGCAGCTAAACATTCAAGAATTGTTGCTACAATAGATCTGATGTAATGAGTATTGCACGTGACACAGCACTGATTGTTACCAGGACAATTTACAAACCATGGGATCTGATATAAATGAGGTTAAAAACACATGCTACCTGAAGTTCCCAGATCAATCTATTTTGCAATTTACAATATAGTCTGGTGTAGTACAGGTCAATGGATCTGAATCACGGTTACCAGAACAATTACTCTACAATAGTATCCCTTAACACAGGTATTGCCAATTAGTTACAATGTACTTTACACCACCTGATAAACATTGTAGTTCCTGGAAGAGCACTGTGGTACGGTTTAGTTCAGTGACGTCTGCTTTAGAATGTAAAAATAGATATTGACTACTGTAGTCTTAACTGTCTACAAAACAGCATGAATGGAATCAACAAAACGAGAGACATTGACAAACAAGCAATAACTGCGTCAAAAAAAATAAGCACCGGAATGTAAGTAGTTAAATTGACATCACAACAATCATCGAGACTAGTAATCCATGCGGACAGATATACAAAAAGTATTTGATTTTTTAATAAATAAAAATAAGAAAACTCAAATATGATAAAAATTTATTTTTTGAATAATCTCTTTTGATCTTTTATACTGAATAGTCAAAGCCAAAGTATCTTCTGTGGTATATATATATAATTTATATATATATATATATATATATAGATAGATAGATAGATATACCGGTTTACAGAATTCTTGAACATAACATTAACTGTTTGTTTAAAAAGGTTTAAACGTTGTACCACAATTGTATATTACAACAAAGCAAAGCAGGAAAACTTCCAAAGAAACAGAGCAGGAAGAGATACAGGAGTAGGAAAAAAAGAATGACTGAAAACTTCTTCATCTGTTAAAAAATGTATTGTAAAGGTCAAAAGTATGTGTACTTATAAATTAATATGTGCTTGGTTAAATCGTATAAAGTTTAAAAGATTTCTCATAAATTAGGCTTTTGGGGATTAAATACAATGTGTATTATATAAGTTAATGAACAGACTGAAAAACAATGTGTAATTTCCTATCTCAATTATCTTTACTCTAACTGTATATTTTTAAAAGAGTCAATGTGTAAAAATATCTTTTTACTTTCGATTCACAACAAAGTTTCAAGATAGGGAATTACAATTGAAGAACTAATATGTTTTTTGTTTTTTAGAAAAACCCTACCTTGATGTATATGAATAAACAGGTTGTATACATCCATACTATTATTACATGTACATAATAAATTTAATGACACACACAACTATCACTTTCACTTTTTTGTATTTTCTGTCGATGTTTAAACAGTTCATATTCGAATCAAAAACAATGTAAATTTGATATTTTGTTACAGAAACTTTTCTTTTCCAACTTATTACCCAAAAATAAACCTTATTTCGCAATGTCATTTCCAAAAATACCATTCATAACTCCAACACGATTAAGGGTATGCGGTTGTGTCATTCAGTACTTTAGAATTGGTTTTTATCAATCAATAGAAATCGTGACATTATGCACCCATGTGAACAATCCCAGACTGCATGCCCAGCCCTTTCCTTTGAACAAATTTTAACCCACGCCCCCTAGGGATACTTCCTACCACGTTTGGATGAAATTGATCCAGTGGTTTAGAAGAAAAGTCGAAAATGTTAAAAGTTTACGACGGACGTCAGACGGATTTTGTATGAGAAAAGTCTACCTTGGACCTTTGGTCCAGACGAATTAAAAATTCTGATAGCTTGTAATGGATATTTATTGGTGAACATATCATGGGTGTATGTCATGTTACGTTAGATAACAGCTCAACCGGATAACACAGTATACTGTATGGTGCCTAGTGACTACGTTTACAGCTACTTTATATGCATTCAATATACATGTAGTATATGAGTGTGTGAGGCACGCCGTCATTTATTCCCAATTTATAATGTTCTGTCAGTTATTTTTGAGTTTCGGACCTAAGAAGATACAGTTCCATACTTACCTGTATTCTAAATTGTTTTGTCAGTCCGTCCGTCCGTCCGTCCGTCCGCCAGCCATTCTTGTCTATTATTCTCTTGCTTCAGAGTTTTATCGTATAATAATTATCGGAGGCGTGATTCAGATTGCATTTTTGTATATATATATATATATATATCACAACTACCCGAACACCGTCGGCTACCTATACACTAAACTGTTGTTAACTAAAGAAAAGTCAAGAAAAGTTCAGATCATCATATATTTACTTCGAATTACGATGTAACGTGAGTTGAAGACCGTCGGGCATGGTGCCCTAAATAAATTTTTTCTATCGTGTTTACATGTACGAATGTTCCGATTGCTGGTCTTTCATGTTGTTCTTACATGTATATAGTGAACGAATTGTCTCATGACTGGTCTTCCACTATTGTGCTAGTATACTTAAATTGTTAGGTTGGGCTTGCAAGTTATCCCCAATGAGTTATATTTACCGTTCCCGTTTCGTTCCTTGTCCTGTCGTTTGGTTTTTTCTGCTTTGGTCTTTTGTAACAATGACGGTGAAACACCCTGGAGGAGACATTAAGCACCGACTTAAACAAACAAATTGTCTGTTGACTGGTTTGTATGTCTGCTGTGCATGCATAAATCATCATCATAAATCATTATACCATGAGTCGATATGTATTATTATTTGAGTTATTTGATCTTTCTCGGTTACAGGAAGCAACAGTGGCACATGCATGGGCGTTCAAAGTCTTGTAAACGAGCCCACACTGCACAAAGTAGCATATTTTCTATATATACATAGTGTTGAACTTTAACCCAAAAACGTGTAACCCATTTTTAACCCCAGGGTCATACCTTGAACCAAGTTGATTCCTTTAGCCCTAAAGTGACTTCATACTAATTGAGTCCATGTCGAAAGTGCGCTTGAATACAATATGATCTGCTGTATACGTTTTAATGACCCTGATTGTTACTAGCGTATAAAATGTAAAACGGAAAAGGGAAGCAAAAATCCGGAAATTCCGGAATTTTTGCCGTAATATGTATAGGGTCGCGGGAAAAAGTAGGGTCGGTCGCGTAACCGGACACAAACATAATTTTTTGTTAGGCCTAACAGCACCCTGTGATGATTAAATGAGGGTGCTGATTAAATGAAAGCTGCTTGATTCACTTTATAAATGCATTCAATTAAATTTAAAAGGATTGTCTCTTGCAAGAATCTTGTATTGCATCTACCTATTTAACTTTATGTATATGTATAATTTAACTACATGTATATATATGTATAGTAGAAAAACCTTACAATGTCTTCAGATGCTACTTATTTAAGTGGTCAGACGGTCAGTTCTTGTGCTGAACTCACCAAATTTGTAGTAAATCCTCGATCCTCTCACAATAAAATCTGAGGTACTAAGGGTACAAGCCACACCATTTAATTAAACCGAAATGCACATTATTCGGGAGATAAAGACATTCATGCTCAACATATTTCTTTCTACTTGCCACCTTCTTAACAGGAGTGTAATATCTAACCCATGGCCAGTCTTCCACCTAGTATGATACAAATGAATGTTGTTTCATTATTTTATTTAAGATATTAAAGGGATGGTCTCTTTGATGTATACATCATAAAATTGAAATAGATATGTTGAAACATGGAAATCCCATGCACACTTTCTACATAAAATGTTATAAATAAAAAAAAGTATAAATGTCATTTTTAACCCCCTGGCACAATAAAGATCATTATGTAAAGTTCGATAGAAGAGTAGGCGGAAACGTCGTTGCACTTGTTCATCCTTCTTTCTGATCTATCTGTATTCCTTTAGTTTCTCATTCCTGTCGCCGCTTCTCTTCCTGACCTATATTTTGGTTTTTCTCCTTTGGTCTTTTGTCACAATATCGGTGAAAGATTCTGGACGTGTCAAGAAGCCCTAATTCAATAAACAAACAAACAAACAATTCAGTTGGAAGACTTTAAGTTGACTATTAAGTATTTGAGGGAATATTGTCATTCATGTGATCTTGTTCATTCACACTTAGATAGGTCAATTGACAATTCTCTACATAATCTTATGTTTGGCATAAATACAATCACAAAAGCCATTACATAATTTATGACCCTTACAGATATTATTTAGCAATACTTAAACACAGTTTCTGTAAATAGCAAGAATAAACATGAATAAGGATGCATTGAGACAATGGGTGCCAATTTTTAACAATGGAAAAAAAATGTGAATCATGAATTGAATAGCTCGAAATGTAAAATGTTTGAAGTAACAAAATTCAACAATTAACACAATGATTTTCAAAACTTACGGCTACTTAAAAAATGTCACTGCCATGGTTTATGACAATATATCCTGAGAAAGGTCTATGGGAAGTATATAAATTGCAAATCATTTACCAAGAATACTCAAGAAGCGAAATACTCAGTAGTATAGGTTGAACACAATTGACTATTATGTTTGTAAGTAATCCCTTTTCAATTAGATAATTTCACAAAATAAAATACTCACCTCTCTGCTGACAAACACTGGACCTCTCTGTCCTCCGATATTTTTATAGCTGGCTCTAGCTGCTGGAAATATCAATATTATTTGTGTTAAATTTTCCAATAATTTATGAAAAAAAACAATATAACAACGATAACATTGTGTGTGTGTGTGTGCAAGCATTGAACTCTATGACTTCTGGTATATGAGAATAAGAATTGTGTTTTAATAATTTGTGAAATTTTCACTTGTTTGTCCTCTCTAGGGGCTGACCAATCATTTGTAAATGAAATTTGTAAGCAGGAAACGCTTACCATATCGCGAGCACCTGGTTCCGCTTCTAGTTTTTTAATAGAAGTTCGTGATGTTTCCATTTTTAGTTAATAAATGTATATTTGGTTCATTTTTCTGTGTGCGACCAAAGTTTTTTTATTGCTTGCCAATGTCCATGGACTTACGGCCTTAGAATATCGTCTTGGTTTTTCGATTTACTATTTTCTTCCAAGTTTGGATGAAATAAGTCCAGTTGGTTTGGACAAGAAGTCAAAAATGTGAAAAGACACATTTGCTATATTTATAGTGTTGAACTTTAACCCTAAAATGCCATTTTTTGACCCCAGGGTCACGCCTTGAACAAACTTGGTTTTCATTCCCTTGAAGTTACTTGATGCCAAAACATTAACCTCAAGCCTTCTAGTTTTTTAAAAGAAAATGTTTGAAATTTTATCAAATTTTCCCCATTTTGACCCCAAAGTGGCGCCCCCTGGGTGCCGAGACCCTTCATTTGAACAAATCTGAACTCCCTCCCCAGGGATGATTTCTACTAAGTTTGGATGAAATTAGTTCAGTAATTTTGGACAAGAAGTACAAAATGTGAATAGTTAACATATTTGCTTTAGTGTTGAACTTTGACCAAAAACGCGTTACCTATTTTTAACCAAAGGGTCACGCCTTGAACAAGCTTGGCTCTACATGCCCTAAAGTAACTACATACCAATACATTAAGCTCTATGCCGTCTAGTTTATTAAAAGACTTTTGAAGTTTTGATAAATTTTCCTTTATTTGAACAAATCTGGATCCCCTTCCCCTAGGGATACTTCCTACCAAGTTTTGATGAAATTGATCCAGTGGTTAAGGAGAAAACTCAAAAATGTGAAATGTTTACAAAGGAAGGACGACGGACCGGATTTGTATGAGAAAATTCCACCTTGGACCTTTTTAGGGCCATTTAAAACTTCGGAAAGTCGCAAAAAGTATTAACGAAATAACGCAAATTCGGTTATCCTTTAAATTAATACAATAACGAAAACACGACTCAATTTTCATTTACTTTAGACAAGATATTTATACTCATGACGACTGCATAGGTTAAAATTATACAGGTAAAACACAGGTAAAAAGTTGTCCATGTGCGCCACAGGTGTCAGGGATTAGCGAGAGCACCGACGGTCGTCGTCTGCGGTCGTCGCCTTATCTGTCAGAAATGATAAATGAAATTATACTGGAGGGGCTTATAATCATTTAACACCCGGTTTCAGCAGCCGGCCTTTAAGTATGAACATACATTTAAAATTCAATAAATCCATTTCATAGCGCTGTCAATCATCTCAACAACCAACCGACCAAATCAATTGTCTTTAAAAATCTAACCGAGTAAAACATATTTACATTTACGTAGCCAAGTATCTTAAAGCTGAAAACAGTGGATAATACAAGAATTGTGACATTGATGAACAAGCAGTGTGCTCGCAGAGGTACAACAACAGCAACTGAGCAAACTCAAACATATGTACAAACAAATCGGGAACCGCGGGAGAGAAAAAAACTACCCTAGTTCTGTGTCAGGGGAAAAATCGGGCTACTATTACTTTATTGTGAGCTAGGAAATAACAAACAACGCAAAGTCCAACTAACAACAAGAAGGACAAATATCAAGACTCAGCCTCCTCGATATATGAAGCTTTCAAATGGAGCCCTTCATTTAGTCCCAGTAGTATTGTTGGAAGGTGTGCAATACCAAAGTCTATGTCAGTAAGAGGAGGTCAATGGACACAATACTAGGCATGCAGTGTGTCTCACTATAAGAGGATCATACGTTTAAGGAATTTTCTTACAATTTTTAGTAGCAACAAAAGATATGTTAGAATTATTGTTAACCTTCTAAGTTTGTAAATAAAAGTTCCATAAAATGAAGGTTGTGAAATGCCTCTATTTACATACTGGGAAATACTGAGTAAACTATATTTCAAAAGATATTTGCCAAATGTTTTACGTAGTTTATGATATCGATAATCCTGTGAAATAAGCTTGGTGGTAAGGTAAATATTACGAGAATGAAAGTAATTGGTATATGAACAAGCTTGGCAATAACGAGGTAATTGAGAAATATATATGCTATATGCTGGAAGTCGTGGAATATCTAACCATGAGTAATTTACAATTTGAAATTAAAGATTCTCTTTTGTATTAGATTTAATATGAGCTTTGCCATAAACAATATTAATGTCTAAGTCTAAAAATAGCGAAGAATTATCATAATGGTGAGCCCAAGTAAGAGTAAGTTCTTCAGGATATATAAATTTGATATATTTCGACAAATCGGATTTATCTAAATTCAGTAAATATTTAAGATATCTATTGAAACTATTTATAAATTAGTTGTGTTCGCGTTTTGTAGCTTAATCATAAAACCTTTTCGTAACAAAAAAAAAAAAGATATGCTACAAGTTGGAAACAATTCTTTCCAATGGGTATACAAACAACCTGTCTGTTAATTGTGTCACACAAACAGTTCACTTTCTGCACCATTGTCAAGGGCGGAACATTTTGATCCGTTGGAGCTCAACTTATGCATTGTCAACGGCGGAATATTTTGATCCGTTGGAGCGCATTTTATGCAACTTTAACATATTCATTTAATTTCAACATAATCTCAAAATTCAATCACTTGGATATGTGGTTCTTTATCCTGTTTTTTCTCTCCATATTATTGTATTATTCATCAACTGGGTTTGCTTGCATGTGTCAAATGTTTCTAAAAAACAACAACATTGTCCTTAGCCGATTCTACTGTGATACAGTCATGAAGGATGAAAAGGTTTTATAATATGACACATTCTTTTAAAGGTTCTTGGTAATTAAAGTACACTAGGTAAAGTGTACCCGTGATACTGATTACATCATATAACATATATTGTAAACCACCTTGACATGATTATTATACTGTGTTAAATCATAAAACATATATTGTAAACCACCTTAAGCAATGACATGATTATTATACTGTGTTAAATCATATCACATATATAGTAAACAATCTTAAGCAATAACATGATAATTATACTGTGTTACATCATAAAACATGTATAGTAAACCGCCTTAAGTAATGACATGATTTTTATACTGTGTTAAATCATATAACATATATAGTAAACCACCTTAAGTAATGACATGATTATTATACTGTATTAAATCATATAACATATATAGTAAACCACCTTAAGCAATGCCATGATTATTATACTGTGTTAAATCATATAACATATATTGCAAACCACCTTAAGCAATGACATGATTATTATACTGTGTTACATCATAAAACATATATAGTAAACAACCTTAAGCAATAACTTGATTTTTATACGGTGTTAAATCATATATCATATATTGTAAACCACCTTATGCAATAACATGATAATTATACTGTGTTAAATCATATAACTTATATCATAAACCACCTTAAGCAATGACATGATTATTATACTGTGTTAAATCATATAACATATATAGTAAACCACCTTAAGCAAGTACATGATAATTAAACTGTGTTGAATCATATACCATATATTGTAAACCACCTTAAGCAATGGCATGATAATTATACTGTGTAAAATCATATAACATATATTGCAAACCACATTAAGCAATGACATGATTATCATACTGTGTTAATTCATATAACATATATAGCAAACCACCTTAAGGAATGGCATGATTATTATACTGTGTTAAATCATATAACATATATTGTAAACCACCTTAAGCAATGACATGATTATTCACATTGAAATCCTTTACACCTCTTTGTAACTTTACATTGATTGTATTATTATCTACAGAAATCGTTCACAACACAAATAAAAAAAACAAGTTTGCAAATGTTTCATTGCCAACTTTCACCTGAATGTGCCTTTATTTACAATTAATTCCTCTAATGCACTTTCTTTTAAATCTTCATTGCTAATGTCGTTATCAAAATGTGCATCTCTCAATTCCATTTGCAAAGTATCTTCATCGAGGATGTGAATATCCACAGATAAACCCTTTAGGTAATGTTCAATTAGCAGATTTAAAACCATTCCCAGTAATGACCACACAACTTTGTCCAGGAATCGGTTGACCTGTTGCCCAAAGGTCAGTTGGAACTTCAGCTCCGTTCCAAAATACCCAGTGACCATTGAGAAAGTGACCATCAACGTATATTTCTAATGTATACCGATCTGAAATTAAATATTTTCTATGTTAATTATAAAGCATTTTTGACGATATAAGAACAAAGGACGAAACGAAATCCACCAAATTTGTTATGAAAAGTATGATATTAATGTCCTTGACTTAATTACTTTTCAGAGAATTGAAATTTTTTTAGAATAAAAAAATACCACCGACATCGATATCTACATATTTCTGGTATTATTACTATTATAATATTATCTCTAGAAACATGTCGTTAAGCTGTCGATAATGATTTACCTTGTGAACCTTAATGACGGAACATAATTAAGGGTCATTCCTCGATGACTTTCAGTTATAAATTAAAATCGACACATTTCATGATTAAATCGACAATAAATTCTTATTTTCTTATTGCGCTTGTTGTATGATACCACAATGCTTCCATGAGAAAAGTTTGTGTTATAAATTCACTGATGATTCATTAATAGCCAAGAGTGTACAAATAAAGTCCCTGATCTTCCAGGGGACAGGTGGGCAGGGTCAAAATGGGTAAATTTGACAGTTTGCCTTTAAATGGCATCTCTTCTGAAACTAGCAGACAGATTTCAACCAAATTGGGCAGGGAACATCATTAGGGGAAAGGGGATTCAAGATTGTACATAAGAAGTCTCTGAACACCCAGGGGCTAACACTCATTGAGTTCTGTGTCGGGGTAAAAGGAAAAAAGCTGGCTTAGGTTTTAGTTAATAAATGTATATTTGGGTATTTTTTTCTATCTGTGTCCAACGTTTTCCTTTTGTTTGCTTATATCCAAGGACTTGTGGCTTTAGAATATTATCTTGGTTTTCCGTATATACCGTTCTATAAGTTCAGCTTTAATTAACAACTAACATTCTAAAGGACAGATATAAGGAACAGGCCTTCTCGATAAATGAAGCCTTCAACTGGAGCCTTTTATTGAGGCCAATTAGTCTATGCCAGTAAAAGGCGTAACATATTTTCAATACAAGGCAGTAGTGTGCGTCGCCATAAGAGCTATGTTTAAGGAATTTTCTTATAATTTGTGTAGCAACGGAAGGTATATCAGGGTTATTTTTAGTCTTTCTAAGTTTGTAAACAAGATCTCCATAAAATGAAAGTTGCGTACTGGATAATATTGAGTTGACCATATTTCAAGAGAATCTCCGGATATCTTCTATAAAACTTGCCAAATGTTTTACGAAGTTTATGTTAATAGTAACCCTGTGAAATAAGCTTGGTGGTAATGTCAATATTACCAGAATGAAAGTCATTGTCATCGGAACACGCTCGGCATAACAAACGTATTGAGAAATATAAAATTTCTAGCGTTCAATATTGTTTCAAAATTATACAAGTACAAAGTTATATAATGCACCTCCTGATTGTGACTCCCATTGGAATTGTTTGCTTCTTTGTATTTGAATCCTAATGTGCATGTACATTAATATATAAAAAAGGATTTGCTGTGTGACAAATTCGTTTTATAACTAATATTATCTTCCGTAACTATACTCAGCTGATAAAACTCATCACTTTAAAGCAATGACTTTAGCCAGTTTAGTTTCCCCTGGATTATGTGTTGCTTTTCATATACTCCACTATATGTGGAATCTATGAATCTACCACTTATTGGCGACTGTTTTCAGCTTTATGCTACTTTGGCTATGTCCAGTTTTCATGTTTCCAATTGCCTTCTGTGAATATGTATATCCTTTTTACTTGTTTAGATTTTGTTAGACAATTGATGTGGGCGGTTAGTTGTTGAGATGATTTACGACACGATTAGGTGAATTCATTTAATTTGCATGTGTGTCTATTCTATGCTACACATGTGTCACCCGCCGCGATGCCTCCTATCATTCTGGTGTATGATAAGCTTATCCACTATTTAAAAAGTAGCAAGAGTCAAGAGTCACCATAAGAAAAATTCACAAGTTATGGTGACGAAAGAGCAAAGGAGAAAAACCGTAAACAGGAGAGAATAGAAGTAGCAATTTAGAATACAGGCAAGTATGAAGCCAAATTAATGACTGGTAGAAAACTTAAACTATGACGTAAGGAAATTAAAACTATGGCTCAGGGATAAGGTGTGTAATTATATCAGAAACAGACTTGTCAAATCCCCCCACTGTATCATGATGGCGGCCATAACACTTCCTGACAGCAGACCGAAGTCTGGGTAGTGTATAACCTTGCCTCAAAAGCTTGGATGTCAACAGCAATCCTCTAGTGAGAACACGCTCTTGAATAACGAATTAGCTGTGACACATAAACTCAATAAGCAGGTGAGGGGGTATGTTGCTGTCTAAGAATGGGAAGTTGACAATTGGAAAAACTAAAGTTGTCACGTTTGTCATAAAGTGTAGTGGAAAAGGTACCATTCGTGTCGATTTTTAGTAGGAGTTCCAAGTATGAGGTAGAAAAGTCGGTGTAAGTGGTGTCTTTTATCTCAAGTTCCGGAGGATATATCATGTTCACGTAATCACCAAAATGTTCTTTCTTCATCAAAAAAGAGAAATCACTTTTGATCGTAGCAATATCAATGTAGTTCCCGTTGTTCTACCGATGTAAGAGCCGATGTGCTACCGAATACAACTTTTCTGTCACCTTAGTGTTACCGATGCGCCGCCGTTGTTCTACCGATGTGCCATCGTTGACCGTAGCCCTTCCGGTGCTTTACAGACATTCGCGAAGCCATACCGGAGTACTGCCGTTGTACTGCCGTTGTAGTCCCGTTGCTCGCCCCGGCAGCGCACGGCAGACATTTTGAGCATGTTCAAAAATTTATACCGTCGCCTGCCGTTGATAATTTTTTCGCCTATTGTAGCGTCATCATAAAATCTCTATCGTAACAGTGCAAGAAGAGATCTTCTACAAGTGAAGCACAGTTCGTTCCAATAGGTATGTCAACAACCTGCCTGTAAACTTTGTCGACAACATAAACAAATATATTATCAAAAGATGTTGTAGAAAATCACTAAAGTTGGTTCATGTTGTGTTGAGCTTTCGGTTTTTCAAAGGCAAAATAGTTTTATTAGTGAAAAAGCTAGATAGTTTCATATAATTATTTCTGAATACTATAGATTTTAAATAAATTGCCACGTGTTTGCTTAAGCAGGTTAAGTTACCCTTTTCTAGAGATTTAGTATTACTGTATTTTAACTGGGCTTTATTTAGTTCAAGAAATGTTTTGGCTACAACTGTTAGGATTACTAGTCTTGATGATTTTTGTGATGTCGATTTAATTGATTACAGTCCGGTGCTTCATTGTTTGACGCAGTTATTGTTTGTTTGTCAATGTCTCTCGTTCTGTTGATCCTATCCATACTGTT
>JAUMGZ010178283.1:0-14246 GCA_032359645.1 Pododesmus macrochisma | reverse complement strand
TTGGTGACCCAGTGTTGACCGTCAATATGCCGTTATACTTTTGAAATGTCCATTTTAACTTTTTATTGAGAGGTGCATAGTAAGGTTATTTGACTACAAAATGTGTACCTGACCTACCCTATAGTAAGTTCTATTCATTGTGAGTTTATGCATGTGTCAAAATTACTCTCTTCGGTCAATATCCAACCACAATATACATTTTGTACAGCACCCTCTTCTGTCGATGAGACAACACTTTACGTTTGAACACAATTCATGTTTGTGATGTTTGTATTATATTTGCCGATGATGTTTTGGATTCAATATCCATTGATTATTTTTTAGTTTGATTATTAAGGTCTTCGTTAAGATAAACTGCAAACATTCCATTGATGCATGTAACCAAGCCAAACAAAAAGAATGACAGATTGACATCAAACGGTGGTCCAAGGACAGGCGAGCCGTAACTGACTGACCAAGCAAACACACTTCCTCCAACGGCGGGTGCTATGGATCTACAATACAAAAAACATTTCTACAAACACACGTCATTCAAAAACGGGTGCTAAGGATCTATAACATTACAATCTTATCTACTGTCGTCAAAAAACATTTTTTAAAATTTCTGTAAAACGGATATCTTATGGTTAATTAAAATTAAAATGTTTATTCGAATATAACTTCTTTTAACTACATATCTGAATAAATATATTTACCTTGAAATAGCAGTAACTGACATAGCTATTCCATTTACCGCCCCAGTTTTCCCGGGCGGTGATGAATTATTAACGAAAAGTGAAGTAGCACTAAAGCCACATGCTGCGAAAATCCTTTCTGGTATATCACAAAGTAGCACCAAGATCATAACAAGTGTATCGCTACAAAAAAGAACAATGTGTTACTGTAACTGTTATTATATATTCAAAAGGACATGCACTGTAACGCTTTGCAGATGAATATGAAATAAACAAAAGTCTTCCTTTCTTCATTTGCATATGCGCATAAACTAGTATTTTAAAAGGGGCGTTTTGGAAAAATACTAAAATATTTAAATCATTATCATTTATGTCACTATTTATAATATTTAAATCATTGATCATTTATGTCACTATTTATAATATTTAAATTATTGATCATTAATGTCACTATTTATAATATTTAAATCATTGATCATTAATGTCACTATTTATAAAATTTAAATCATTGATCATTTATATCACTATTTATAACATTTAAATCATTGATCATAAATGTCACTATTTATAACATTTAAATCATTGATCATTAATGTCACTATTTATAATATTTAAATCATTGATCATTAATGTCACTATTTATAATATTTAAATCATTGATCATTTATGTCACTATTTATAACATTTAAATCATTGATCATTTATGTCACTATTTATAATAATTAAATCATTGATCATTGATGTCACTATTTATAACATTTAAATCATTGATCATAAATGTCACTTTTTATAATATTTAAATCAATGATCATTTATGTCACTATTTATAATATTTAAATCATTGATCATTAATGTCACTATTTATAATATTTAAATCATTGATCATTATTGTCACTTTTTATATACTTAACTATTTGTGAAATCTTACGGGGCTCCGTTTTTCCTAGCTACTGCCTATTTATTGATACCAAAAAATGAATAAATGATATCCATAAATCGAATTATGGATACGTATAATTCATTTATTGATATCACTAAATAGACACGAATTATTTATATTAATAATTCGATTTATTGATATCAATAAATGATTTATGGATATCATTTATCGAATTTTGATATATATGAAATTCATTTATTTATATCAATTCATAGGCAATAAAGAGTAAAATGGCCGACCCGTTCACATGCACCTCGTCCAAGATTCCAGGATAACTACGAATCGATCGCCATCAACAGACTCTGAAAACGATTTAGTAAATGAATACAACGTTGTTGTGCTCGATCTTTCTATACATACTTCAGTCAGTCAATCAATATTTTGATTATATTCTCAACACATTTCTCTTTTAAATCCGTAGAAGGCGAATGATTTGGAGCCTACTTTTAAATATTATTTATTTGGTGTCCCGTTTCAGTTTGCACTTTTTGATGTTGCTATTGTTTGTAAAATAATGGTTTATGTTTTATTCTGATAATCCTTTTCTTCTTTTTTGAGTTTTTTACTGCTTTTTCGATTTTGAAGACGTAACTTACTTCTTATCTGGTATGAGATGAATGATAGGCATGACTGTGATAGAAATCATCTGAAACACTGAACAAGCAATAAATGTCTGTAAAGAAAGAACAAAAACATCTTAAAGACATTATGTGAACGGAAAGTATCTAAATGATTGAATAAACTTGAAATGATGTTTTAAATTGTTTGTTAAAACAAACGTTATGAAGGCAAAACAAATACAAAATTGCAAACAGAAACATGCCACCAATAAAGATACAATCTGTTAGAGTAAGTAACCAATACCTGTGTGAGAAACCCTCTTCTCGAATTCTATATCTATCTACGAAGCGACCACCCAAGAGGAAATTAATCCATAAATTTAGAATAGACAAGGCCTCGAGGTCAAGGGTGTGTGTATAAAATTCTCGATTTTAACGAAGGACAAAAATCACACCCAAACAATTTTATAAAAACTTCCCTAGAATTAAGATGTGTGCGCAGTCAAAATAGGAAATTTTTACGTTTTTTTTTTTGGAAACGCGTTTCGGTCAACCCATCCCACGTTAGCAGAGATGACGTAATAATACATATAGAATGTACTCTTATCAAAAGACAGACAGACAGACAGACAGCCAGAGACTTTATTACAATAAATAGATAGCCGAAATATCCACCAAACAACAATTTAGAATAAAGGTAGGTATGAAAGTGTGTCCGCTTTGGTCCATAACTCAAAAATAACTGGCAGAACCTAATGAACCTAATTAAAAAAACATTTATTTTTGAATTCATATTTTCTTCCCTTACGTTTTATAGATAACACAGTCTTTGTATTATATATTACGTCATCTCTGTTGATGAGAACAGGATTTTTCGAAACAGCTGTCCAAAGAGATATATAAAGTAAAAAATACGAAAAAGTCCATGGCCATGGGAAAACAATAGTAAATCGTAGGACGCTCACAGTAAAAAGAAACAAAAATACAATCATTAACCAAAAAAATGAAACATCACGAACATCTATTGAAAAACTAGAAGCGAAACCAGGTCCTCGAGATTGAGTAGGCATTTCTTGTTACACATTTGTCACCTGCCGCGATGTAAAATATTCCTGTTGTGAATGCGCATACAACTAAATGATAGATAATGGTACTGGTGTTTTATGGTATTTTTGAGGCGTATTTAATCCCAAATCGTTCTTTTTCTGTCTTTTTGACTTTTTCTATTGTTATAAATTCTAAAACAATATCTTCAATATCAACTAAAATAAAAATTCTTAATTGTTCATCCTTACCCTTTTAAGAGTAAATTTTGACACCAAGAACGGGAACAAGTAAACATTAAGGAACATGATTGGTATAGATGATAATCCTAAGACAGTACCAATCCTGCGTGGGTCATAACCAAGGCCGTCTGTATAGGATGAAAGACATATCAATATTACATGATAACATTCATAAGTATAAACAGACAACGTTGCAAGTACACCCGCCATTGAATAGAAAACCAAAAATAAGCACCTTATCGATTGTACGAACAAGACACACAATAACAGACATTTCAACAACATGTTTCTTTTTAATAAGAATTATAAATAACCAATCAATAAAAGCATTTTAAAAATGATTGTGCTCATGAAACCTACACCCCTTCAAAAAGGAATATGTCATGGGTAGGAACAAACTCTTGCCAAATAAATGTTAATATATATCTAAAAGTCTATGCGGGATAATAAAAAAATTCTTCAAATTTTTATTAATTCACACAGCGTTATCTGATTTAATTGCTTTGTTTAAATAGATTAAGTGATTAAAGCAAGGGAATACAGTACATATGAACCGATCTTTTTGTCAAAATTACTCTTCTCTATTTTACACAGAATTAACAGAAGAATTTACCTAGTCTACGTTCTGTTGATGCCCAAACCGTAAAAATTTCCTCATAACCAATAACACCGAATGAGAAACAGGAGTACAGCAAAACTGAGCTCCTCACATCTGCTGAACTGAAATCAAGAATATTAGGTATTAATAATATATGACAGATTATAAATCCATCACTAATATATATCGTATATAGCAACTTTAAATTCAAATATTAAGTTATAAGTGTATTTTTTTTATAAAGGTTAATTAATGTAAACATACCTCAAAAGTGTTACCAAAGATGTGTCCTTTGCCTTTTTAAACCATTTACTGCACATACTATTAGAGTTATCTTCCCTTTGATGTTTCTCAGCTTTTTCATGTAGATTCATTTCGGTCTCGGCAATTTGATTATCATTATAGTTAGAATTCTTACAATTTTCAGAATAAGCTCGTGTTCTTCTAGTTGTATTAACGTTACACTCAGAATGATTAGATACATCAAAATGAGATACAGCCTTTTTAACATCCAGTAAAACAGAATTGTGATTCCTACGATTTCTATTCACACTGTCACCATTTCTAAGGCGTTGGACACTTGGTATATCATGATGTGATAGAGACTTCTGATCGTTTTGCAGCATTCTTTTTTGGTGTTGCATTAAAGCTTTTCTTTGAAGAACTTTGTATGTGCCTGCTTCAGATTCGCAATGTAAATCTTCTATAGACAGTGCTATCTTGGCAGGTAATGATTCAACACTGTACTGTCCGTGTATACTGTGAACACTGTCTACTGGTGATACATGGTCAAAACGTCCTTCCATGCTATCCTTCTTTAACGGTTCTGTGTCCTCCTCTGATAACTGATCTTCGTTTTTCTTTTTTCTTTATTCACAAAAATAAATATTTCGCTTTAAAATTTATGAACCTTATTTATGTGACTTAAACGAATTTTTGCTTAGACCTGCTTAAAACAATCACACACATTTGACTACCATATATTTAGTATTTGATGTTTTCATGGTTGTCATTTAAGCTTTTACTTTCCCATCTAGAGACACTCATTTTACTGCTTTATGCAACATGGATATATCATCTTTTCAATTAACAATTGATTTGATTTGAAATGCTATTATGACTTGATTTAAATCCTACATATTTTTATGAGTTCTCTAGAGGATATTTCTTATCGTATTACCATAACACTAACAGTAGATCAACAAGAAACAGAAAGTGGATTCTTCGAAGCTTGCCCTTCTTTATATGACGTACGATCAATACTTACAAGTTTGCCAATGTTTCTGGTAAACAAAAGAAGTTGATTGTCGTTACTGTACAGCAAATAGTAAATATAACCAGAGAAGGCAGCAGGTACGGAAACTGTCCAAATAAACCATCTGGCGAGAAGACGTTAGGATAGTGTTTGGCTGGTGAGGCTAGAATACCTGAAGGACAAGAATTAATGATGAAGCAATGAACGACAACAAACAGAACACAATACCATTTCATATGTATAAATCTAGTAAGGATGAAGATACAAAAGTGTGAACTGAAATGGGCCTCCTGTGAATAACATATACATGTGCAAGATACAAAAAACCCTTTATGTGAGACGACCTTTCCAAGATTCTAGGCCAAGCTACAAATCAACTTTAATAAGAGGAAATGAATTTTGAGCAAACAAGGATTATGTTAAAAAAAATGGTAGGGAGCCAAAGCGGGGATTGGTTTTGACAAGCCTGATCTTTAGGATAAAAAGTATCAACACTACTATAAAAAATTGTCTTGTCCACAACTAAGGTGTTCGCGAAGAAAAAAGGGAACTTAAAAAAGTTTGTAAAACAGCCTCGGACATCCCTCGGTCATCGACAGTAACTTTGGTGTAGAGAAAACGTAATAACATATATAATATAATCAACAAATTGATTGATGTAGTTTATTTTCTCGAAAAAAGGCGAAATATCAATCAGACAAATGCAATAATGTAGAATAAAGGTAAGTATGAAAACGTTATCCCTGTTGGTCCATAAAAAAGCAAATGCATTGAAACGCATTATTGGACGTTGAACAAAATGATAAATTGCCGCACTCCAATATTTATTTTTGGTTAAAAGTGTATTCTTATATCTTAAGTAAAAGAGCTTAACGCTACTGGTAGACATTCACTCTCGGAACTAGATTACCAGCAGAATTGAAAACCATAAGTGATATATATTATATATATTAACTGAAATGGGCCACCCACAAGGGACAACAATCAATTATCTGCTTGAGAGGACTGTGTTCAAGATTAGAAATCTAGCTATGAATCAATTGTCATCGAAAATGTATATGAAAAAATTAAACTGACCTGAATTCGACACACTTCATTTAATTATTTGCTTATAGTTTGTCTTCAACAACATATCTATATAGCTATATGCTACAGTTAAAAATAGAGCAACCAATATCTTAAAAATTCTAGAGTGTAATGGTTATGATTGTAATAAGTCTTACCGCCTAGTGAAGGACCAAGTACTATGCCACCTCCCCAGGCAACCGCCATCATAGTCATACCAACGGCCTGGTTGGTGTTATCACATATCTCATACAGGACAGTTTTGGCTGTGCCAACAGTACCTAGAATAGGAATGAAAATATTTCCTAAAATAATGCCTTAAAATTGGGTAATTTTAAGCCAGTTGTCCCAAGAGACTTTGTATGACGATGCATTTAACATTAAATTCGAGCCCTGAAATTTGTTATAACGTGTAATGTGTCACTCATGAAAAATTAAATTATTTGTCAATGAAAACAAACACGTTATTCATATGTGAAAACGAGATCAGTCAAAAAAAAGGTCGACCTGCTGTTGGCAGCGGAGGAAGATCGTGCAGTACCACGACCCAACAAAACAAAAAACAAAAACAAACTACACCGTCAGCAAGGGACCCGCAAAATGTATATCTCCGACTAATTATTTGTCGCAGATTTGTGAAAAATGTGTTAACAAATATCAGAAAAGTAGAATTACTCTAACAAATACACATTCAGACAAGTTTGTAAATAGAATACAAAAATGCAACCCGAATCATGCCTCCGATATATATGATATTTATAAGAGGAGGGAGCCAAAATATTACCCCGTCCCGAACCCTAGATCTTGCTCGAAGCTGCTGTCATTAATGGACGCAAGAGAAAAATCAATTTTGAATAGACAAGACTTCAGTAAATCAAAGTTACAGAGCCAATGGGGCAACGGTGACAAAAATTCACGATGTTAATGATGAACAAAAACCATACGAAACCATAAGAGAGGAATAAATTCAAGATAATATCAGTCAAGAATGCAGGAAGCAGTTCTTCAGACAAAATTAAAATCTTCACAAGATATCGTGCAGAAAGCAAACAACCAGTCAGAATGCAGCAACCTCCTTAAATATTCACGGAATTCGCATCAAAACCATGCGAAACACGCCCCTTCCTAAATCACGTCAAACGTTTTTTTTAGACATTTAAAAGGCATATCTACTTACCCTAAATAATGTTTTGCTTCAATGTCACGAAAATTTGCCCAATGGTTAGCTATCAATGCTATTACAAGCTGTTGTGTAGCAACCCCCCTTAGTAAGCTCTTAAAAATTGAGTTGTTTTCTTTAATTTTCTAAACGTTCAAACGGGCACATCTACATTCTCTAAATAATGATTTGTTGCACTTTCAGGTTAATTTGTCCAATGGTAAATCAGAAATGCTGATTGCAAGAAATGGTCACAGACGAACGGACGGACGGACGTACGGAGTGAAAACTATAGGGATTCAGCATCTTTCGATGCAGGGCCCTTACATGCCAAACCCACAATTTAGTTGTAAGCGTAGCAAAATAGGAATGTTTCAATGTAACTCTTTTGGTAGCTGTTTCGGACAATATATCTATCATTGATTATTTTGACAGTCTAACAAAATTTTGTTTTTTTGCCAATATTTTAGGCTTATTTCTAATAAATGTGCGGTAAAGGATTTGTTTCAGTGTTAGCAATTTCCTTTTGGTTTCGAGAGTATGTTACACATGCTTTGGTTCTTACATTACGTACCATTCGATAATCCAGTTAAAAATCTCATCGCAAACGCCATGGGAAGGTTAATAGTAAAGCCAAACAACAACGAGAAAAAACCATTGCCAAATATAGTAATCATTATAACGGGCCGACGTCCAATCTTGTCCGAAAGCCATCCCCAAAAGTAACTGAAATAAAGTAAACTAAAATGCATACTTTTTAAAGATTAGTAAAAAAAGACCAAAGCCAATTCTGTGTTTGGAAGGACCAGGATCCAAGATTCCAAGCCATTAACGGACACTCAAAAGAAAACGGATTTAGAGATAGACAAGACTTAGAACACAAAGGCTTGGAGCAAAATAGGGATATAGGAGAAATTGATGTTACGGACAAAACTAATGTTTGCTAATACGTGATTTTGGATGCATATTCATATTTGAATTTGTTTTAGTCTGGGTACGATGTCACTTTAAAGTAAGTACGTCGTGGAATTTTTTTTTACGCATAATGCGACAACCTACTTCTAATTTTAATTTTCCAACGCCAAAATTTACCATGATTGAACACAGAAAGTCAATGTTAGTGCATACACGTATTACTTGTATTCAATATTAAGACATTAATACAATTGATGTTAACCTTTATGATGTCTTCTAAATAATGTGTTTATACACAATTGTATCTCGTATTGAGGCCTTGAACCTTTTAAAACACTGAAGTTACCAGATTATTTTTTTGAACTGTGTCTTTTTTTATATACATGCATATGTACTGTTCCAGTTTACCTCTTTCACAGAATAACAGTCCAAGTGCATTCTTTGACATTTACAAACAACAATTACCTATGGACGTATGTGCGCTAGAAATGTATATGAATACGTGGTAAAAAGTCACCATTTTGTTAATGTGTCGTCGAAGACTTAACTGCCTCAATAATTGAAAGTTTAGCATTGTAGACTTTTTAACTTTTCAAAATTAAATCTACAATGCAAATACACAAGAAGTATTTAAACAAAAATCTGATTCAAACCAGATCTACTTTAGTTTAAACAGTATTTCATTTGAATAACATATAGTACATACATAATATAAATTTACATGCACTGGGATTCGGAAACAAGTTAAAATCCGTCTCCTGTTAATTGGATATCGCACGGCAGGGTAGATCTGAGGAACACCAATTGTTAAGGTCGTTACCGTGACCCAAAAGTTTTGAATAATCATGAATATTTACGAGAAAATCGGACGAATCAAAATTTGCCATCTATACGATCGCTGGGATCGAGCGTCAAGACGAAGCAATGTCAAGTTTTCGTGCGAACACACCCGAAACGCCGTTCAAACCTTATTGTTCAAATAATAACTTAATGTTTATTTTCTATTAACTTATAAACTATTTTTTATGTAGGCAAAATTTCCTAACTTTTCTATTTTTTCATATTTTATCACTATGATAATGAATATTATAATGTACATTTAAGCACGTTGAAAGAATATTCTTTAATATTATTTATATAATTGTATTAAAATTGATTTTACGAAATACATTCGCATATATAAAATTGACAAATATTACCTGCCACATGCTCTTCCGGCAAACATAGCAGACGCCACTATTCCAGCATAGTAACCTTTCTCTTCCTCTTCGTAACCAAAATGCTGACATATAATAGAATTAGATATGTTTGGATAAAAGACAATAAATAGCTTATATATTTTCTATCATTCCAAAACTCTTAATTACAACTGATATGAAAATTTGTATTTTTTATGTTTCTTTTAACATAATGTTGTTAAGAAAGTCCATTGCAAATTCTTCGCAAACACTAGTACTTACATGAAATATTAATTAAGGAAGAAAAATTGTTGGTAAAAACTACACATTCTTGCAATTTTAATTCCCAGTATGACATACATTGATTACTGAACATTTTAAATCAATATTAATACGTACCAACACCATTTCAGGCAAAAAAGGAAACAAGAAAGCCAAACTTATTGCACTAGCAAACTGAAATGTAGCAAGAAATGATATAAACAATATGTATGACAAGCCAACATGTACAGTTTCATATTTACCTGTATTCTAAATTGTTGTGTTTGATGCATATTTTGGCTTTCTTTAATGTAAGTAAGTCAATCAGTCCGTTTTATGCATATTTTGGCTTTCTTTAATGTAAGTAATAAAACTGGGTTGTTCGAAACACGTGTCCAGGGGAATACATTTATAGAAATTCCTGTTTTGACTACGCGCACATTTCAAATTTTGGCAAGACAATGGGTATGGGTTTTGTACATTTTAACCATCGTGAATTTTTTTTCACCGTTTCCCCCTTTGGCTCTGTAGCTTTGATTTACTGAAGTCTTGTCTTTTTAAAATTAATTCTTCTCTTGCGTCCATTAATGACAACAGCTTCGAGCAAGATCTGGGGTTCGGGACGGGGTAACCCACACAGAGTTTTGGCTCCTTCCTCTTATAAATATCATATATATCGGAGGCATGATTCAGATTGTATTTTTTGTATTAGTCATGAAACTAATGGTTAATGAGCTTTATAAGTAATCTCATATGATAAATAAAAAATCTCTTTAATAATATGAGATGTTTTATAAAGTGTACAGATATTTTATCTTATATAAATAGTTTATTATATTTCTCATAAAATATATAAAATATTTCGTAAACGATATAAGATATATTGTAAAGCATTTGATAAAAGACATCATACAAATCTATCCTATTAAGTTTATAAGATATTTCACAAACATGTAAGCTATATAAGATATTCATTTTCAATAAGATTTCGTATCATATATATAAAACAAGAAGAAATAGGATCAACAGAACAAATGCTATTGTACAAACAAACAATAGCTTCATCAAAAAGTCACCATAATAACAAACCAGCCAAATGAGACTTTTTTAATGTTGGCATTAAAATAAACGTCAAACCAACCAAATTGGTAAGAGAGTTATAAAAACAATATTCTAAAAAACAATATCAATATTCCTTTCCTATACATATATGAGATAACACAAATCCTTAAACTGTAGTTAAACAGGATTTACAGAAAACGCAAAGCATGTATCTAAAACACAAATTAAGGATTCAAATTTCTTTACGGTTTTAAAGTTTGTAATATAGGAACACAAATACTCACATTGAGCAGAAATAACATAGCGGAGATGACACTGTTGAAACTACTGTAGGGACAACTCATTTTTATGACATTCATGATACCTGGCATATAGACTTAAAACATGAACTACGTAACAATTATACACTTATTTCAAAACTATAATTGAAATACTGAAGATAACTCCTTTGGAGGGGACGCTAAGATGGCGGTCCCATATAAAGGGATTTGTAACCCCTTGGCACGATAAAGATCCCAAAGTTAAGTTCGATAAAAGAGTAGGCGGAGAGTAGTTGCATGGGCTCGTTCAGATAGTTTCTGAACTATCTCTATTACTTTCGTTTCCCGTTCCTGTCGCCGCTTCTCTTCCTGTCTTATCTTTTGGTTTTTCTCCTTTGGTCTTTTGTTACAATAACGGTGAAAGATTCTGGATGCGACGTTAAGCCCTAATTAAACAAACAATTAAACAAACTGAAAAGAGATGAAAATACCTGTATTATTATTTTAAATGAATATTCTTTAAAAGTACCGAAATCTCTATAAAGAGCTCACTAATCAATACTTAGTCATACCAATGATATAGTCACTAGAAACACAAGTTTCCAATCCAGCGGAGTTGCCCCCTCTTGACCGAGACTCATCTTCCTCTTCATAACATACCACGCTGAAGACCTTCTCCTGAATTTCTTAGTGTCAATGTCACTCTCATGATCACAATCGCTGTCATAGTTATCAATAACAGTTTCATCAAGGTGGACACTCTTTTTATCAGGGTCATTACTACCCATGTTGTGGTCATGGGAATCCGTAACGACGACACTAGCCTCGGTTGTCATGTTTCATTTCAGCAAGAGCCTCTGCAATATAACACAATGTAAAAATATACATGATACATAAATAAAAATAATTGTTGTTGACTAACGTAATTTGAGCAGTCTGATTTTAATACTTCATACAGTCGTGATCAAATGTATGCAAGACTCAAAAAATACTAAAAATAAATATGAATACAAGATACTTTTTGTGTTGCAATATTTTGTTTATTGCTGCTGTTTAAAACACATTTTCAACAATAAAACATCACAATGTAAAAAACATACATGATACATAATATGTACATAATATATACGTTTTATTGACATGTGATTACAGTGTATAGTTTAGATTGTGTATTCATATGGTAACAGTTGTATTCTGTATAAACACATCATTGACATTATTTTATATTTAAGAATGATATTACTCATCTTAAAAACAATTTTATTACTGATTTGACATTTAAATATTTCTGTACTTTCTAAAAATACGAAACTGAGGATTCTGTTTAAAATATATACTACATTAACAAAATACGCACTAATGGCTCATACCAGTACAGTGAAATCTGTCTGCATGTTATGATATAATGTTTGACCTTTCACATGCCGTTCATAAACACTTCAAACTGTTGTACTCAAAATGGGCGCATTTATAAACGAAATATCATTCTTATCTGATAAATCATAAAGATACCGATGACCTTCAAGCGTTGTCACTGGCAACATGAACATATATATATATATTTATATAATACGTACATACAGGTGGAAATTTAGTGTGAAGAAAAAAAACATATTCAATTTTGTACGTGTCCTTGAATACAGTTTAGCTAGAGGAATCACTTTGAAAATGTGGTGACGTGCGTTAAATTCAACGAATGTTCAAATTTCTTCAAAGTAACTGTAGCAAGTAGAAAGCACTATGTATTTCACCATGTTTTCCCACCATATTTTAAAAATTTACTATCCTTACCTTATGTTGCTGTTGGCATGTGTGTTGTGTAAGGTTTATCTTAAACCCGGCAAAGTATATCATGTCATCAAGCATTTGACCTATATAGTAACTTAGATATTCTACTACATTTGTTTGTATCCTGGCAGAACTTCATACAGGGACTCTCATAAATTAATACTTTGCAAGTGTTTTTGTCCAAGAGGATACTACTGTCTTAGAGTGTTATATCTTGATAATAGATTTTGATGTGAACATACTACAATTATCATTAATTACTTTAAAAATGAGACTAATTTACTAATATTTCTGCTGCTTTCAACATAAGATAATGTGATTTAGAGTATGTATTGCTATGTCAACATATATCAATAATTCATAACTACTTGTTGATGAAATTAATAAACAAAACAAAATACAGACAATAACAATTACAGAGAAAGATGTTACTTTCAAGTGTAGTTCTTATAAAATGTTCTGCTCAGGTCGACAGTATATATTATCTTTTCGCGACAACCACATAATTGAGTCCTTGTAGTTACAAGGACAACGTCTATGACGATAAGAGTCGGTAAACGCACCCAATTTTAGGCATGTAGTGCGTCTCACTATAAGTATAAGAAAATAAATGCTACGTTAAAAAATATTTTTAACAATTTTAGTAGCAGATAGAAAATACATCTGTGTTGTTTTTAATCCTTGTAAGTTTTAAACAAAATCTCCATAGAATTAGGGTTGTGAAATGCCTCTAGTTATATACTGAGAAATACTGAGATTTCCTATTCTAAAAGAATCCCCAGATATCTTCTATAACACTTGACAACTAATTTACGCAGGTTAGCGACTTCCCTGTGAAACAACCTTTTTGGTAAAACTCAGCTATGTATGTGCAAGTAAGTGAATGTAAGTGTGCACACCTTTTCAGTTTGAAAAGATGTGTATGGATGATTGCATGAAATATATAAAATAGAAATCAAAATCAAATCTTTATGTAACATGAAAGCCAGAGCACCCGTCTCTGGTTCACGAGTGATGATGGGGTTGTAAATATGAATTAAAAAAAAGGAAAAAAGCTTTTTGGTAAGGTCAGCATTACGAGAATGAAAGTTGGCGGCATTAGCTAGAACACGCTCGGGCATAACAAATTAATTTAACAAGTGCTCCGCGAAGCGGGGCACAATACGCCCGTCTGCAAATCTTAATAAGAGGTTGACAATAGGTGTTGTGAAGATTAAAGTTGATCAGTCAAAAAGTACTCATGAT
>JAUMGZ010178272.1:0-14247 GCA_032359645.1 Pododesmus macrochisma | reverse complement strand
GAGGGAGTGGTGTGAAAATGCCTGTACACGGAACCGCCATCTTAGCGTCCCCTCCGAAGGACGTACTGACATATACCTTTCAACCTATCTGACTTGAGCGATCGTACCAGAAACACAAGTTCTGGTCGGCATGGTTCTCCGTGTCACCGAGACACTCAAACCTCCCTATAACGATAGGGTGTCGAGCAAAAGCAATTTCCCAAACATAAACGAAGACTGGCGATTTTAAAACAACTGTGTTCAAGTGATAATTTATTTTGACAATTTAGGTTAAAAAGTCACATATGTTATAACTGGTTTGTTTATTTTAGTTTACAAAGTACAAAATGTGTACTTCATCGATAAGGTCGTAATTGATTCTCACAACAGGAGATCTTATCGTAGAATACTGGCAAAGCCATTTACAGCACAAACAGCATCTAGACGTGTTTCTTACACTTACACTTTTGTGAAATGTAACTCTGAAGGGACACAGCTTGAAAAAACAAAAACTAGTAAAGATGGGTTTAGGTTCATCTAGACCGAAGGTCCAAGGTAAACTACACCCATAAAAATGCCGTTCGTATAGTCGTTGTGCGTTGTTAACATTTCGCATTTTCGGTTTTTCCACTGGACCCATTTCAACAGAACTTTTTTTTGAAGCATCTCTAGATGAAAACAGGATTCAGGTTGTCAAATGATGGGGATTGGCCTAGCCATTTTGGGAAATTTGACAAATTTCAAAAAGTTTCTAACAAACTTGAAGGAATAGAACGTAGAATGACTGCATATGTAGTTACCTTATGGCAGTGAAAACCAAGATTGTTTAAGGCGTTTCTCTGGACCAAAGAGGTTACAAGTTTTAAGGTCAAAGTACAACACTATAGCAAATATGTTAACTTTTCACATGTTCCACTTTTCCACCAAAACTACTGGACCCGTTTCAACAAAACTTGGTAGGAAGCATAAGTATCCATAATTGTCAAACTTTATCCAGTTTGGTCCCTTTTATGACACTCCCATGAGCAAATTTTCACAAGTTGAACAAATCTGAATCACCAAGGGATGCTTTCTACCAAATTTGTTTGAAACGACCATCCGGTTTGATCAGGGCCTAAGACTTTGGGTATTTGGTAAGGTTTATAGAAGATTTTGGTTTTGTTTTGTAAATTTTCTTCATAATGTCCCCTAGTAATGTCCCTGGGTACCAAGCCTCAAATTTTGAACAAATCTATATTCCGTTTACCTAGGGATCTGCCTACCATTTTGTTTAAATTTGTCAAAAGGGTTCGGAGAAGTCGAAAATGTGAAAAGTTAACATATGTGCCAGCATAAGTATAAGCGTTGAACTTTGACCGCGTAACCTATTTTTGACCCCAGGGTTACGCCATGAACTCATTTGGATCTCCTTGCCCAACAATTTAGGATACATGTATGTTTTTAATAAAAAAAACACTCTAACGCATTTTAACAAGGAAGGTAACATGCATTGCGTTTGTTCATAGGACTCTTGGTAGGTTATGATGTAGTTTTAAAGTTGAAAATAGGTAAGCATATCATATAATTGAATAACATTGTTTAAACGTTCTCCAAGCTTTTTTTTTATAGAATGATAAATGCGTTCTGTGTGCAAGGCAATTTCCCAAGGGTAAATAAAAATTTCAAGGATTTTAATACAATTGTGTTTTCAAAAAATAGTGTTTGACAAACGGATAAGAATATACGTACCTTATCACCGGAATTGTTTTTGTATTTTAATTTACAAAGAACAGAATGGAACGTTGAATGCGAAGAGAGTAATTGATTCCCATTACAGAAGATGTTATCGTAGAGCACTGATATAGCCAAGTTAGAACTCATCAACCCCCAGTGGAAGATAAATATTATCTAGATTTGTTTATTATACTTTAGCTTTCGTCAATTGTGATTTCTCTTGGGACACACGTGAGTGATATGGGTAAAAATTAAACCACGCCAGGGAGGATTCAAGCGAAGAACAGCAGAGAGCTGAACGTCATGCATCGATTCGAAAAATAAAAGATAACTGAATTTTTGTTTTTATGAAGTTTATGATTTGAAGTTTGTTATTTGGACATATGTCATGCCTATCTATACATAGGGATCTTATCTGACGGGTTTGTTGAGATGGAATGTTAATAATGTAGACAGATTGCTATGTCTGTGTTATAAATAAGCTACAATGAAAACTTTGGATATTTTGAAATTCAAGAAATCTTTTTACATTATAGCTGCCATTTATATTGGCATTTTGATAACAGTTTTGTTTAAATACGGCGCCATATTTGATTTGTGTTACCTTAATTTGTCTAAGAAATAAAATTTGCCAATCAACATTAGCTTTTTAATATATTTTGAACGAATTGAAAAATAGACAGAGATAAGATTTCATAACAATTTGTGTTTCCTGCATGGCTACATATTTAACAGACATTAAAGAAATCAATTTGGTCTGTTCTACTTTTGAATGTTGTTCAGTATCAAGGTTCAATATCTCATTCAAGATTATGCGATTTGCTTGCTCAATGGGGTTCACTTCACACTGACGGATTCACGTGCATTTAAGGTATAAATAAAACATTAGATTGTTCCCTTGGTGATGCATCATAGACATAATGCTTGCCCTACCTTTTAGCATTGAGATGTCACGGTGTCCTGTTACATTGTACAACGTGTCAAGATAACGTTATATGTTTTCTTATAAGAATATGAAGAACAAAATAATCAATATAAGGTAGCTATGTCAGGGGGTGTCAATAGCAATGTTAACTTGGGACCCCAGACCTATACAAACTTACGTAAACAATCACAATACATGGAAACAATTGGTTTTAACAGATGTATAATTGAATGTTTATATTTTAATGTATAAGTTATATTTAAGGCTAGAATTTTTAAAAATAAAAATAATTACGAATGTCGGCCTGTTTCAAGCCTTATTTGTAACTAATTGCCAAACTTTCAGCTAAAAGAAATTTCACATACAGTGTATTGAAATATAGGCATTCTCCTAGACATTTGTGAGAACCAATTCTATTTTCATGCAATTTGATTTTTTGAGTACCTTGGGACCCAAGTTAACATTGCTATTGCCCCCCTTGAATACACCAAGTCAATTTAGAATCCTCAGGTTATACTGTGACCAAACTTACTCCTCAGTTCTTATAGCTATTTTATGAATAGAGAGGAATCGCGAATATGTTTAGGATCCAAAGATTTAAGTTTAAAGATAAGGTTTTCTGTGTCTGACAGATTGGTATTTACTATTGTTAGTGGGGTATACATTCCTAGCTTGCTTGTGTAAAGTACAATAAAAGAACATATGTCCAAGAGATTTATTCGAAGAAATTAGCATAGCTAAGGAGACTTCTGTTGCGTTATAATTATGATTAAAAGATATTAAGAAAACTATCAGAAGTCAAATTTTACAGTATATATATGTTTATTTCATTTGGTTTTAACGCCCCTTTAACTCATGTATATGTCATATCCTTGCGGCGTCTGCTTGTGACAGTGTGCACTGAATGCAACTTTATAGTGCTGTCTCACTTACATATCACGCCGCAGACACTTTTGACATGATACTTCTCTCGGTCAAATTATCCTGACCGCGAGCCAACCAGTCCTCCTCCTATCCAGTAATACTGAGCACTTAGCAGGGAACGAAAAAATTACCTATTTCTAACGCCTAAGGTCTGACGCGACCGGGAATCGAACCCGCGCCGGATCACGAGACAAATGCTCATCCTCTGAGCCACCGCGCCGGTACTTAATAGTATATTCTTATGTTACCAGTCGCATAGACTCACAAATTAACCAAATGTACATGTTATCTAAATTTGTGATAGTGCTATATCTATTGGAGTATCGTACCGCTGCATATGAAATTCCCATTGGTAGCAGTATACGTTGTTGATACCTAACACAAGTGTCATTTCACTAGATATACTTAAATATTGATTGGCAGACAAAGAATTACCTTAGATTTAGTCCTTTGTAAAGTGTTGTTGTTTTCACTCTTTTTGTTGTTGTTTGTTTGTTTTGTTTTATTTTGTTTTGTTTAGTGATTTTTTGGTATTCTAGGACAAGATTACAGCCCTGTTTCTACTTTAAGTCGCTTTTAAGTATTTTTTTTTTATTATTATTTCGCGAATTACAGTTTCAGATTACTTTATTGGTGAACAGACTGACCAATAATGATCAACGGTGTCTATATATTTGACTGAACAGCTGTTTGTAAAAATAAGACATTAACAATCTATTGCCGTGTCTATTGTCAAGAACCACGTTAGATAATACATGTTATTGTGAACACATCATCTTATAGGACTGATCGACTTTTGTATAAAACTGTATCCATGTGATCATTTTCGTTTTTTCTGGAAGGTTAAAATTTAATAACACTAATCCATTGACATGCAGACAATTGCGTTTCTTATCTTGTAAATGTAATTTTAAAACTTGTCCAGACTGCCTTCAAGGATAGCCAGGGACCAAACACACACACACAACCTCTTTGTATTATTATGTCTTATACATGCCATAATTGCATAGTGACTACTGGCCCTGTCTGGTGTATAATGGAAATGACTCGGACTACATATTGGCTGATAACTTCTGCTGATGGTACTGGTTATAGATAACTGTCCATATTGCAGAGCGAGTGGATCATTCAAAGTCGGGCAATTTAAGAAAACCAGACACGTAATCAGTAATAATTATGTAAGCTGATAAGAGGTCCATTGAGCCTTGGCGTCAAACTGGTTGAAACACGCATATAATTATATTTTTTGCATTTTAATCAGATATTTAAAATTTTGTCAATTTTCCCCATTTTGGCCCCCTATGTGTGCTCTTGCAGGCTAAGCCAAACACTTAAACAATTCTAAACTCCCTCCCCTTATAGGGATGTTCACTGCCAAGTTTGGTTGCAAATGGTCAAAAAGCTGTTTTGAAGGAAAATTGTAACTGAAAACTTAACATAATATGCAGTATACCAATAGTGTTGACCTAAAAACCTGCAGCCTATTTGGTTTATCCCAGGTTACCCTGTTTTAGTTTAACTAACTTGATTTTCCATGTCCCAGGTTAGTGAATACACAAGCATTAAGCTCTCCAGTAGACCTTCTAGTTAATTAGAAGATTTTTGAAGTTTGTAAACTTTTCCCAATTTTGGCTCTCTAGAGGTGCCCCTACAGATCGAGCTCTATCACTTTATAAAAAAATATGAATCCTCCTTCCCTTGGGATTCTTCCTACCAAGGTTGGATGAAATTGGTCCAAATGTGAAAAGTGCACATATTTGTTATAGTGTTGACTTTTGACCCAATATGTGCATCCTATTTTAACCACAGTGTTACGCTTTGAAGAAGTTCTGGTCTCCATGCCCAACATTTGCTATATGTATGTGGAAGCCATAAGTTCTAGATTTTTTGGCTAATTAGAAAATAAGTTAAAAATTTTGTCACTTATTAACTTGTCCCATTTTGGCTCCAAGTGGTGAGTGGTGACTCTTAGATACCGAGTTCCATTATTTGAACAAACTTAATCCCTTTCCCTTGGGAAAAATTCCTACCAAGTTTGGTTGAAATTGTTCCAATGGTTTTGAAGTCGAACGGACGAGATTCGTATAGGAAAAGTCCACCTTGGAACTTTGGATTAGATGGACTAAAACAAGACCTTTATTTTGTGATTTGTTGCGAGTGACGATATATAATGACGATATATAAGGCTATTCTCTTGTCTATATCTTGATCCTCGTATATGCCCCAGTCATTGCGCCACGTCTTGACCGCGCCGTTCTGACCCAACGATTTGCAAATTTCGGCCGGAATATGCCTCGTTAGAAGCCTCGCTGTCGCCACATTGTGCCTCGTTGTTTCACGTTTACTCACGTTGTAGCCACGTTTCCAAAGTGACACTATGACTGGGGCTTAACTACTCATTGCGCTGTAATATACTTCTTCTAGTCCTTCTTTTGGTAACATTAAATGCTCTTTACTTATATCATCAACATTTCACTGACTTTTCCTTTCTGCCTGCTAGTGCTTGTCTTTTGTTTCTTTCGACCCAATTTGTAAATATGTAACAGGAAATTCCTCAATTAAACAAACTGTTTTAACTGTAAGATTTTATCCAAGTTTAAGTGCTGGACGTGTCGATGGTTCATTAAAGAACATTATATTCTGATAACAGATCCAAAGCAATTAAACTTAAACATGCAAATGAATTATTCAAATCAATATTTTTCAGGTGCTTTAAGCAACAGACAAACATCTCCTCACACAAAATTGTTAAACAATTCATAGAGAATTATCATGTGATGTAGTCATTTAGGTGGAATTTGGAATCTCCCTATCCAGACCTTTAGATGTTGTCTAACCTCCATATTAGGAAAAACAATCTTTAGCACGCATCCCTCCCCGGTATTAACCCACCGTTATTATAACAAAAGATATAAAAGACTAAATAGCGGATATGGATCTCGCCTTAATCTGCCGGCTTCATTATAGAAATGTCTCTCGCGGGATACGACAGCTAAACACGTTCTCATAATAGATTGGAAATGGAAATTGATTCTGGGAGAAGTTGATCAACTCTGTCATCTCATTACTTCACTGATAGTTTACTACAACAATTTTGAATAAAGAAGGTACCATTGTTGTTTTTGTTATAGTCTGTGTGTTAAGGTACCAGTCTTGCATGACGGCCATTGTATTAGTATTTATATTATGGTATTTCGTGCCATTTCGTTATTTCGCTACGATTCGCCTCACTAAGTATCGTCTTTTCGCAGCGACATAACGAAGTGTTTTGACGAGGGCGAAAAGGTGAAAAGGCGACAATTTGAAAACAAGTTAAATGTCGTTATTTCGAGGCGAAATAACGAAAAGACGACATTTAATAATTTAAAATGTCGTTATTTCGCGGCGAAATAACGAAATAATGAAATGGCACAAATCAGCCACCATAGAACAGAAAGAGTCGGTTCGCCTTCTCGACGCAGTTAGACAGGCTCCCTCCCTTAGTTATCTTGCTCCACCAGGGCTGTACTGTGTAGCGTACTAATGGGTGGTAACCAGTCTATCGACGCAGCGATACAACGAAAATTAAAGCAATGAAACGAACCAGCCACCATAATAATTTCTATTTATAAATTTAGTTTTATAATTTATAGTTAGAAGTATGCATAAATAGTGTTCATATAGTGCCTGGTTTAATGATCATCACTGGTTGGTATAATGCAGCGTAGTTTAATTTTGGAGGATTTGGTCACTTCTAGCCTGGCCCTGCCTTCCAACGATGCTGCGCAGCACTTCTAGCCTGGTTTCTGCCTTCCCACGATGCTGTGCAACACTTCTAGTCTGGTTCCTGCCTTCCAGTGATGTTACGCAGCCTCACGGGAAGGCAGGAACCAGACTAAGTCACTTCTATTCGTTTAACAGCATCACTGTTTACCCCTGTTAACTTTTTGAGGTCAGAAAAAGAATTTCCAATCTTTAGATCTTTTGATTCGTTTTATTCCTTCAGCTGTCGTCAATTCAAAACGTTCTGTTTAACTAGGTTTGTTATTTACAAACTACTGTGGAACGAAATCTCCTCGTGGGTCGCACGTACGTGATTGTTCGGATGGCAGGTTGATCACTTCCGTATTTTTACATATTTATATTACAAACTGACTGACGGAAGCACGCCCGCTCCACAAAGAGCAAATACAACCGTGTTAAATGTAAATAAAGAAACGTACAGTAATTAAAAACTTGTCCACAGTCCATATATAAATTACTTAATTGAAGTGGAAAAAATCTATAACGGAGTTGTAAAAATATTATCAAAGTGCGTGAGTAACATAGAAACGATGAATTCGATTGAGGAAATCACTCCAGCGATGAGAGGACTTGGATGGCTACGAGGGTAAATAAAGTGATGGACAAAAGGTATTAAAACTGCTTAAAATTATGGACAAAGTGTATTAAAACTGCCTAAAATTATGGACAAAGAGAGTTAAAACTGCCTAAAATTATGGACAAAGAGAATTGAAACTACCTAAAATTATGGACAAAGAGAAATAAAACTGCCTAAAATTATTAATACATTACAGAAATGTCACACTGACGAGGCCTTAAACTTCTAAAACAGCAAGTACAAATTCCGTACACAGCAGTATGGTTTTAACCGCTTACAGAGTTCTCACACAACGAACACTGAAACTTCATCCAAATTCCGTACATAGAAGTATGGTTTTAACCGCTTACCGAGGTCTCAATCTTCTCACACGACGAAACCTGAAAGATGTACCAAAACACATACATGACATGACGTAACCTTATGCTTTAACAGCCTAATGAGTTGCAATTCATCTCTCCCGTCGAAATATGAAGTGCACCAAATTACATTTATGATATTATGATTTAACCGCTTATCAAATTAGCAGTCTTCTCATATGCACAGCAAAAATTGAAAAGTACGCCCACATGCATACACGACAGTATTGTTATAACCGTTTAACGAGCATGCATACTCAATGAAGTGTGATAATTAGGCGATTGGCGTTTTTAACGTTAACGTTTAGACTAAAAGTTGTGCTTCAAGCTTAATGCAACCAAGCTCAAATTTGTATTTACAAGCGGAAATCATCTTCCTTATATTATGTCATGTGGAAAAACGAGCAAATCTTAGCAAATAACAAAGCGCTTTCTAAAACCTCTAACCATCGTGACTCTCTCAATGATAAAAGTTATATGTTATGTGTTCATCGAGTCGAACGTGTATGTACTTAGTAAACCATTTTGAAATGATCAATTTGTCCTTGAAGGGCTTACAACTGGATGTATCTGTAATCGCGGCACTCTAAGAAACTATAATTACGGCCTTAATGATAAAACTATGAATAACATAAATCAAAAAGCAGACTTTTGTTAGGGTAGAACGTGCATGGTACATGCCTGTTTGACGTTAACACGACGTGGTTATAACATGACTTAAGCTTCTTTTACGTGTGTTGACTATAACATAGTTGTGACATTGCATGTTAAGTTTACACTGAAAAGTGTCTATCAACATATGATATAAGACGGAATAAAAGAAAAAAACAAGAGCCATTCGGCCCTAACCTGCGTCGCCTAGGGCAAACTTGAGTCAATATTTCTTTTAAAACTATGCATACAGAAAACTGCATTTATTATTTTTTTAAGTTCTAGATTAAATAAATCAAAGTTTAAAAAAATTCCATTGAAAATTGCTGTCTAAGTTCACACACAGAAATTTTTCTAAAAATTCACCAAATCTCTCAAAAAGGGAGATCAGATCTTCAATGTACCTGTAATAAATGTGCAAAGTTTGAGAAAAATCTACTGAAACCTGTAGGAGATTCAGATTACACCAACGTTGTGCCCCAAAGTGTTTCGGAAGGACAAACGGACGGACGGACGAAGTCGAGCGGCTACTAGACCTACTTCCGCCTTCGGCGACACAGGTAACAGTCGTGTATCGACAGCTTACAATGTTACGTACGTATTATATTCTTATGTTTCCATTCAAATGAATAGATGAATATGTAGTTTGGGTTTTCTTTGTCAAAAATATTTGGAACTTTGACGACTGGGTTAGGCTTCATCAATAACCACAGGGGAAGAATTTAACACTTTTTAAAGTATGTTAAATTGGAAATATTGATGTAGCACAGTCTTTCAAAAACACATAATAATTGTTTGAACGAACTCACAAATGCAAGCCACTGCATGGATAACTTTGTTACCAGTGTGTGACCCTGTCTATTACCCTCCTACGCTTATTTGACAGATTTTGGAAGCATGTTTTGGTAGGATAGTTAATATGACATGTCATTGCGCTAGTAATTTATACATAAAGAAGTGTTCTCATTCCATTACGAGATGGTGTTGAAACGTTTCGACAGGAGTAATCCCCTCGTCAAGAAGTCTTTGAGGAGGGAACAAGCTTTTACATCGTGGATCACTCGCGAAGTAAGTATAACTGGATGTGCGTGATATATCTTCTAAGAAACAGAATGCGTCCAAAGAGGAATCTGAGGTCACTGCGGTTGTTTTGCAGACACAATTCACCGGTGTATTTGTGTTATCGATAAATCACTGTCCAACACGGTGGCTCAGTCGGTAGAGCGTTCGCTTCGTGCTGATAGACTGGTGCTAGAATCCCAGGTGCTGGTTCGAATCCCGGTCGCGTCAAAACCTTAGACCTTGAAATAAGGCAATCTTCTCGCTCCCTATTATGCGCTCAACATTTCTGGGTAGGAGGAGGACTGGTTAGATCGGTGTCAGGATAATGTGAGTATCGTGTCAATCTGTCTGCGGCGTGATAGTTCATTGAAACATCACTATAAAGTCGCCACAAGTGCGCACTATAACAAGAAGACAACGTCTCGTTATGACCTATGGACGAGTTAAAGGGACGTAAAACTCCAATAAACTAAGCAAACAAACTGTAAATTCACAGAATATTTTGATTAAAGGCTCGTGCATTGCTGAAAACAAAGTTTCGCACGCTGTTCAGTATTCCTAGAGAAATTATATAGAAATTGAATTTTAACTATCGATGTTAACGGGTTGAAATTCTATGTTGAAAACCTTTTGTTTCGGAAAAGTCGTTAAACATAAACAATATACTATATAATAATGTTTATGATATATTCGTCGAATGTTACATACGACAATTACGCGTGTTTTCGGGTACATATAATCCTAGCGATTTCTAATTATTTTCCATTGTTTATTTTTTATAATATGACATATGAAACCTGTAATAATCTTTCTGCTAATTACTATTTTAATTACGTCTGATTGACGTTTCGCGTTATTTGATCTTCTTCCGTAAGAACATGATTAACTGCAAACAATATGTAATTTCTCAGAAAAATACAAGCAATTTCCTTTGCTCGTTGGTAAAAAAATCTCTTGTAGCGAACACAATCAGGTACTATTGAAAACACGAGCTAAAGAAAAATCCTTAATAAAACATGTTTTATTCAATTTATCTAGCGGCATAATCTACAAATACTGCTCAATGTTAAAACGGGAGACATACATCAAATCACTGAAAAATCAGACACTCGTGGCAATTACCAAAATGTCGCTAGTATGGAAGCGCGTAAGGGTCAGTAGAAGATGTTATACTAACTAGTCACCTGGAGATACTATCTCGTGATAACGATATATTTCGAGATACACGCAGTTCACTTGTTGAAACGAGATAGTACATTAATATGTGGAGTATATAAGCAAGTGGCCCGTTGGGCCTTAACGGTCACCTGAGTAATCCAAGTCCAAAATTGTACGAGTTATGGTTAATATAATGACAAACAAAGGGAAATAACTCTGCAAGGCAGGGGCTACTCACCTGGATTTAGTATGCAACACTCCACCACGCCAAGATGTGTATAAACATAAGCATCACAACCCTGTGTCAAAATTGTAAAATTTATGGCCCATAAAAATAAAATAGAAAAGAACAATAACTCTACAATGAATTTAGCATGCTAGCCTCTGTCATACCAAGATACATAAGGTACCATGCAAGGAACATCTACATCAAGTTTCATAAAAAAATCTTATCAATGGTTCTTAAAAAAGGTCTCCGCCAATCAGAAGCCAGGGCGGCCATATTTGATAGAGATTTGTAACGTCGAACAAAAATCTAAAAGGAGACAATGCAAGGAAAATCTTCATCAAATTTCGTGAAAATCTAACCAACGGTTCTTGACAAGTAGACAATTTCGCAACTAATAAGAAGCCGGGGCGGCCATATAGGATCGAGTTCGGCAATGTCGGACACAAATCTGGAAGGGGACCATGCAAGAAACATCTACATCAAGTGTCGTGAATACCTAATAAATGGTTCTTGACAAGAAGCTGAAAAGGTTACAGCCAATCAGGAGCCATAGCAGCCATATTGGATGGAGTTCAGCAACGTCAGACACACGTCTGAATGGTGAACATGCAAGGAGCATCTATAGCAAGTTTTGTAAAAAATTACAACACAAAAAGTTAACCGTTTTTGAGTTAACAAGGAATTTACATGGTATAGTTGCCTATGTCAATTGAAGCGCTACATAGTGGTTCGTTTATACAAAAAATCTGTTATCGTTGCAAACTTTGTAAACATTGACTAAATGATCGTGAATGTCAAATATGACAGTAATTGGAGCTTTGGTTCATGAGAATTTTTTTTGATTTACCTTATTTTATCCCCTTTTTGCCCCATTTTATTCGCAAACTTGAAGCAGCTCCTATGGGGGTACTTCAGCCAAATTTGGTTGAAATTGGCCCAACTATTCTTGAGAAGAAGTCGAAGATATGAAAAGTTTACGGACAAAGAACGATCACAATAGGTAACTTGAGCCTTTGACCGAGTGACCTAAAAATCTGTTATTAACCCTAATGCGCCCAGCACTTAAGGGACTAAAATAGGCATCTAAATTTGACCAAACCTTCTCACTATATATTTGGTGTTTTGTTCTGCTCTTGTAATTATTCAAAATACAGACATTCGTTAGTTTTGTTTTGAAGATTTGACAGTATTGTATTTTCACGTTTCATAATATCTGATTTCACTTCCGCGTAATTATCTTATTTTTTCAATAAATTTTGAATGTTTTACTCAGAATATACATGTAGCTTATTCTCACGGATAACCTTTGTTTCATGTATCTTGAATTACACTGTACTATCTGTATAATTGCTTTCATTTTTATTCTTTTATTGATAATAAAAATATATATACACATATGCGCATGTTTCAGTTCTGGTCACACAATACTTAATCTTTGGTATTGGCCTATTTTCAATTTAAACAATCAGCAAAGTTTTAACATCTTATGCATCATAAAGAAATATTCCATACTATTGACGCCTCCATATTGAAGACTTATGTTTTTGCCTTCTTTTTTAAACATGTAGAAAAAATTTAGTCATATCAAAAATGAAATAAAAAATACTTGCAAGAACTGTTCGCTAATTACACTAGATTGACGTGTAGAGTAACTTGATCTGGTTCTTAGAGAAAATCATTTACGAACGAACCATTCATTTCCAGAAATAAAAGCAAGTTCCTATATTCTATTGTTGAAAAAATTGCCATGTAACGAACAAGTTAAGACATGTGACTCTGAGGTGGTTTACCGACCATGTCTCTTTTTACAGGTTTAATTGGTACCTGAAAAAATTTCCGTTCAACATACGGCTAGTTTAGTGCGTAGTAGGTATAGAAATCGAGGCCAGGTAAAAGATGATTTTAATCAGATTGTAAATAAACGACTTGAGCTTTTAAAACGCGTTATAAATGTTAAAGTTACCTTATACATTTTAGATCGAACTATAAAATGGAATGCCTATGTTTAAAGCTAGTACCAGAATGATCCGAATGTTCACGAGTGGGGGCGCTCCGACACTGACAGTGGTGACGTCACAATATTAGTAACGTCATAGATATGTTGTCATGCTGTGTTACATCCTAATGATGAAGCCGCAAATTTAACTAGCTCTGTTGACCGTGGATGTTTCAGCAAACAGCCGAATATGAAATTGTTGTTTTTGTTAAATTTAGTTGTCGTGTGTAGTTTTGTTGGTCCAGATGGAGATTCACATCAAAATGAGTAAGTAAATAATTTAATTACTTTTTTTATTCTGATACAATCATAATCTTGTTGTAGTCAAAGACTTAAATTCGACAGATTTTTACCTGTATGACCCATCTCGATATTAAATCTTTCTTGCATGGTTATAAGTAGCAACAACAACAGTTGCCCTCATAGCTGTTCAATCCTTGCTTTTTAACTCTACCCATGCATTAATAAATACTATTCTGTTTTTTTTAAAAGTTAAATAAAAATACGTTAACAAAAAGCACAAATCAATTCATAACATCTATATGCAGATACACAAGAGACTTGCGTCAGTTGATTACTGTAAGGTATCCCACGAACGTCAAGGAATTAACCTTTATAAGGTCAACAAACGCACTGGAGCTGAAGAAGGAATACAATCTAAAGGTAAATATATAATATTTAAATGTATCTCCATTGAAATCTTCTAATATATCAAACGATGATATACCAATCTAATTAAAACCAGATCTAACTTGCTCCCGGTATGGCATGTAGCAGTGTACCTTGCGGTATACCAAACGGGAGGATGTAAGATCTAGTTTTAATCAGATTGATAATATACCAGCTTCGCTGTCGACCGTAACATTCCTTAAACTGCTTATATTGTTTGTA
>JAUMGZ010178271.1:0-25728 GCA_032359645.1 Pododesmus macrochisma | reverse complement strand
CAAATCTGAATCCCCTTCCCCTAGGGATACTTCCTACCAAGTTTGGATAAAATTGGTCCAGTGGTTTAGGAGAAGTCATTTATGTGGAAAGTTTACGAAGACTGACGACATATGGGATTTGTATGGAAAGTCCACCTTAGACCTTTGGTCCAGATGGACTTAAAATGCAGCACTTTTTCAAAATCCTTTAAACATGTGAACGGGTTCCCAGTTGTGTCATACTGCACAATGCATCAGGGGAGGTAACAAGTCTACTAAATATGACAATTTTTAAACAGAGTTGTCTTCTCTTAAAAACTTTTCAGAAAACAACACTGTGTATTAAATCGATACGGATAGATTGCATATACTCTCATCACATGTGTCTGTTAAGATAAACTATTTATTCAGCAGATATCAAAAAGACAAACAAAAATTAAATTCAAAATCTTTTATTTTTATTAATGTATTAAAAATCGTAATTCATATAAGTGTGATTCATGGTTCGCACGATAATAAACATTAATAATAACATTCTCACAGTATATCATATTATATAACACGGGAACAAAACACATTATAAACAAAACAAATGGTCTTTCTGAAAGTCCTGTGAAAGTAAAACAAAACAGAAAGAAAAAATCAACTCCAATAAAAGTTAATCGTCTTAAAATTAACTCAACAATGTTGAACGCACTCCAACATCCTACCATAAAAACAAACCTGAACAGAGAGTCAGTTCATTAAACAAGCACTATTCCTTTTCATTTCACACTAATTATTATCCAATAATTCTCACACTAATTATTATCCAATAAATCCATCTTCAAGAAGGCTTCTTGGCTTCTAAAACAAGTCCTAGTTAAATTGAAACAAGGCCTTTTTTAATAAAAACAACAATTCAAAGAAAGTGGCGTCGAACACAGCAAAAATCACTGTCTTTAATACATGTTCCCTGACACAAAAACAACAGTTAGCATCTCTTTATTTATTCACCCCTGTATTTTTACAGTAGATATGCAATTCATTGTTCTGGAAGAGTCTATATGTGACTTTAGGGGTCAATGAAACATGCTGGACCTATGTGAGAAGAGTCTGTGACTCGACAGTTATTTGAGGACAAATAAAGATTGTTATTAACAAATACCACAGCAGGAAAATACTATCCTTAACAACAGATTTTCTAACAAGATTTGAGTTTTTCATGAGATATTTCCCACACCCTGTACAGGAGTTTGGCAGTGAACACATGGTAGTATTTTGATCAAAATGACATAAATATTAGTGATACAGATCCTAAAAGATTCAGTGAATCAGTGATTAAATTATATGTAGTTGAGCATTTAGATATTGAATGACAGCTTTTTGCACCAATTTGTGTGAAATGATATCATGATGAACCACTAAAATGTACTATTAATGAGAACTGCTTATGACAATATTACACTGGTTTTACCTGAAATATCTCAGTTCATAAACAAGAATTGAACAACAGATACTTCATCTAAACTAAGTTTACAGTTTTTCTTATTAAATGTAAATTCTAAACACAGTTATTATTATCTTGTGCACAGTACACAAAGGAAGGATTAAGATCAAAAAGGTCATTAGCAATAGTCATTAAATTACTGACATATTTTTGCCTATTTTTCCCCCTTTTCTTTTTAGAAAATTTTTTATTAAGAAAAGAAAAGAAAAGTAATTGGTAATCAGAATGTTATAGTAATAAGTTCATCCTGTTCTTACCTATAGGGCATGCTGTCAAGACTTGTTTTAAGTTGTTTCCTTTTGAAAATATACTCAAAAAGTAAACACAACAAATCAAAGTATCTTTCTTTCAGGCCTTAAAATTAATTATATTGATAAAATTCATGTATTTTAATTCTACAAGAACAGTACTTAATAAATTATAAATGATCAATGTAACGTCTGGTACTATGACACATTTCAGTAAGATTTCAGGAGACTTGGTACATGGACGGAACTATTGCAAGTCTATAGAAATCAACAGACAAAATACATATATCTTGATTAAACATAATCAACTCACACAAAGTTAAATATTGTTAATCATACACTCTTTATCCACAGATATAAATACATATGTGCACTCTATAATTACATGTACAAACATTCTGATTCATTGTTTTTAAAAAACAAGAATTCTGTTTTACATTCCTTTCTACAGAACCATTCACATAAAATCACCACATAATTGCAAGAGATTTGTTTTGGTGTTATCACACTTTTTTCTTGATAACATTATACTGAGATCGAAAATATTTGATACAGAATCTTTAAGTTATGGTTGAACATACAATGGTAATATTTGCACAGCAATAATGTGCAATAATATACTTATTATAGAAATCAGAGAATATAAGCAAAAATACTTGGCATTATGCTTGTGAAATAAGAGAATATGGATTACATAATAATGTATTCAATTACTATTACAGTGTAGGTAGGCACTAATGTTAACTACGTTCGTCTTGACACACCAAGGTCATCCTGACATACCAAGGTCATCTTTAGGTTAACTAAGGTCGTCTTGACATTCTAAGGTCATCTTGAGGTTAACTAAGGTTGTCTTGACATACCAAGGTCATCTTGACCTACAAAGGTCATTTTCACATTCAAAGTTCATCTTGACACACCAAGGTCGTCTTGACATTCTAAGGTCATGTTAGCGTACTATTTGGAAGCCATCTGGATTCTATATATCATAATAAACACATTTGTAATAAGTCTATTACAGTAAACCACGACTCACAACTCGACACTCAATGTACATTCTCATGATTTGTTGATCACAAATAAACTACCATCATCTACTGTTTATTCAATTTGTAAGCACCTTTATTAACATATATTTAGATGTTTTTGCCCTTCTACAAAGACTTATTTATCATTGATGTTATTCTGTAATACCTAAATGAGTTTCAGAGTCCAAATAGCACTTCACTACCTAAATCTACCTATGTGTGTGGTCCCATTAAACTTAAATATACATTTTTATTAGATGCACAGAATAAAGAGATAACTTCTACATCTAACATTGGCTGAACATTTTGCATAAAAAGTGCAAATTCTGCACCATGTCATTCAATAAAAACTTGATCAATTTCGACAAACAAAAACAAAACAATCATATTTTCAGCTGATATCAAGTTTATATCCTTGATATTTTTCAGATAAAATCAAATAATTATAATCATATTTATAACATACAATAAAAAATAAAAAACATAATTAAACAGACACTGCTGTTGACACTTTATGATTTATCATATATTGTCAATAATGAGAATTCTGAACACAGTCACTTCTCTTGAACACGTAAAATATTTGCACAAAACACCCTTTTTTGTTGCTCGTCTGTCCACCGAGGTCACATGATAGTTAGATGACACTGCATATAAAAGTTTTGTTCTATTTCAATTTAGAAGCTAAATATTTCAACAGTAATTAATCCAACTACAAAATTTGCATAGATATACAAAAGTGTCACATGACTATCATGTGACCAGGAGACAATAACAATACATACTGTATAAAGATAATAAATACAAAACACACTATAAAAATAAGTTGTATCACACAGAATATTAATGACATTCTCTCGCTCTTCCACGCTTTTATTACTTCCTCACTGCACTCTTATTCCAGTCTTGATCTTTTCGGGCTAGTGTCGCCATTCGTAGTATGCGATGGACTTGTCAGGGAGATGGTGTGTTTGAATGTATAGCGTGTCACCTCGTAGTATCCGGGGCAGTAGTTGGAGTTCTGGGAGATACTGTTCTGTGAGGAGATGCTGACAGTCGAGGCCAGACTGAGATCTCTCTGAAGGTGATCAGACTCGGCTAATAGAATGGCCGGTTCATGACGATAGTCTAAAAGTGCTTTCCAGATCTTGTTACGATGAGCGGTTCCAATCTTCATCTTTTGCAAGTCCTGCAAAAAAACATACAAAAACCATTAAAATGTTTTATTTACAAATATTTTTTACCAGCAACACTTTTCAAAGGAAAGATTTTCATAATAAATAAAGTAGATAAATAGGTTTCTAAAGTTTTATTCAAGCTGTCAACTTTTACCAATCTTCTGAGTGATAAAAATATTTACAGTGAATCAAACCAACACAGCAATACTCCTTAATTAAAGAGAATACAAGAATTTCATGAAATTAAATGTCTAGACGTTAGATTTTTTAAGTTAAATTTATCCTGTGGAATCATATATTAGCTTTTTATGTCTGTGCTACATTTCAGGTGATAGTACAACCAAGTAAATATCAATATTATTATGAAATTACAACAACCACTCTCTAAACCATATAACTTTCCAATACCTTGATTGTTCTAAGTTGAATTTTCACACAAAGGGAGATAAATGCTTGAATTTAAAAATAGTTATCTCCCCTGTTTTTATCAGTCCTATATCACCACCATCAGACCAAGGTTTACAGAAATGTAACAATGATACATACAAGATCAAATAAGATGAAACGGGAGTACACCAAGGGAGATAAATGCCTGCATTAAGAATTTCCCAGGTTATCTCCCCTGTTTCTGATCATACAGTATTACAGCTTTAATAAAATTTACAGCTTTATGTCCTTGCATTTTTCGTCCAAGATGTAGAAGATTTAATTACCTCAATAGCAAAATCATCTAATTGTTGTATTGTGAAGAGGTTCTGTTGATGGAAGTTGTCAATGTAAGCAGACAGCCCTAATGATGTTAACCATCTGAAAATTAAAATAGAAATAAACATGTATCATAAAACAGGAAAATTTATTTAAAGTTCAACAGTATACAATGGTTTATTCTTATTGATAGTTTAAACAGGAGATAAATCGGTTAAAAGAATCTATCACACTTGATTGTGTACTACACAGATGTCTTCACCTGAAGACTGGATTGCTCGTCCTGAACAAAAAATTTTCGCTGTCCCAGCTTTAGCGGTATTGCCATTATTGTTATTTTACCTTTAATCAGCAGGCATGACGATAAAAAATATACACCTCTGCCAGAAAACTCAATAGCAATTAACAATTTATGTAACAATTTATACAACAATGACAACCTAGGAGGCCATTATTGCCTGTTACAATTTCTGTTTTAATTTAAAATTCTCTGCCTTTTCCCAAAATATCAAAATTCTCTATAATGATTCTGAAAACTTACGAGGCAATAGTGTTGTCTGTGACGCCACCATTACTCATATGCTCTTCTTTGATTTGAGCTGGAGTTGTGACATCTGTTGCATTTTGTAGGATCTGTGCAATAACGGCTGGTGCGTTCTGTGAACTCGTCACTTGACCGGTAGAATCTGGATTAAATGGCAGTGTTGACTGTTGACTTGTCTGGATAGATGGGGTACCTTCACGGCTTGGAATGGAAACAAGACGTGTGGTTGAGGTTCTGAAAAAATAAACAACGATACTTACATCATAACCAATTAATAACCTGCATGGACTCACAATAGACCATATAGTGAGTTATATTGAGACAAGGAACTATCACAAGACTTCTTCACTGTCAACTAGTTTTCTTTATCAAGTCTTACAAATAAATGTCCGACTGGTCTATCAAGCAAAGATAATATAATTGGAAGTGAATATGGAACTTTTATCAGTAATGTTAATATTTAAATGTTTGGCTTAAATCTGTGTTAGCAATTCATTGTTACTGATGGTCCTAGCAACATTTTCAGCTAACTGTCAGAATTATTTTTGTGCAATACTTTGGTATCAACACAAAAATTTATACACTGAAATGAAACATCAAAACCAAGATTTATAAACTAAAATGACACATCTACACCAAACATTATACACTGAAATGACACATGAACACCAAGATTTATGAACTGAAATGACACATCAACACCAAGATTTATACCCTGAAAAGACACATCAACACAGGGATTTATTAAATGAAATGACACATCAACACCCAAGATTTATGTACCGAAATGACACATAAACCAAGATTTAAACACTGAAATGACACATCAACACCAAGATTTATGTACTGAAATGACACATCAACACAGGGATTTATTAAATGAAATGACACACCAACACCAATATTTATATACTGAAATGACACATCAAAACAAGGATTTATTAAATGAAATGACACACCAACACCAACATTTATATACTGAAATGACACACCAACACAAGATTTATGTACTGAAATGACACATCAACACCAAGATTTATACCCTGAAATGACACACCAACACTAATATTTATATACTGAAATGACACACCAACACAAGATTTATGTACTGAAATGACACATCAACACCAAGATTTATACACTGAAATGACACATAAACCAAGATTCAAACACTGAAATGACACATCTACACCAAGATTTATATACTGAAATGACACATCAACACCAAGATTTATACACTGAAATGACACGTCAACACAAGGATTTATATACTGAAATGACACATCAACACCAAGATTTATACACTAAAATGACACGTCAACACAAGGATTTATATACTGAAATGACACATCAACACCAATTTTTATATAATGAAATGACACATCAACACCAAGATTTATGTACTGAAATGACACATCAACACCAAGATTTATATACTGAAATGACACATTAACACCAAGATTTATATACTGAAATGACACATCAACACAAAGATTTATACACTGAAATGACACATCAACACCAAGATTGATATACATGTTCTGAAATGACACATCAATACTAAGATTTATACACTGAAATGACACTATATCAGCATAAACCTTTATAATCAGAAATGACACACCAACACCAATATTTATACCCTGAAATGACACATCAACACCAAGATTTATATACCGAAATGACACATCAACACAAGGATTTTTATATGAAATGACACAACACCAATATTTATACCCTGAAATGACACCTCAACACAAGGTTTTATAAAATGAAATAGCACATCAACACCAAGATTTAAATACTGAAATGACACATCAACACCAAGATTTATACAATGAAATGACACATCAACACCAAGATTTATACAATGAAATGACACACCAACACCAAGATTTATACACTGAAATGACACACCAACACCAATATTTATATACATGTACTGTAATGACACATCAACACCAAGATTAGTACACTAAAATGATACTATATCAGCATAAACATTTATACAATGAAATGACACATCAACACCAAGATTTATACAATCAAATGACACATCAACACAAAGATTTATATACTGAAATGCTCATCAACACCAAATATTTATATATTAAAATAACAAATCAACACGAAGATTTATAAACTAAAAAGACAAATCAACATCAAGATTTTTACACTGAAATGACACATCAACACCAATATTTATATACTGAAATAACAAATCAACACCAAGATTTATACAATCAAATAACAAATCAACACCAAGATTTTTACACTAAAATGACACATCAACACCAAGATTTATACCCTGAAATGACACATCAACACCAAGATTTATACAATCAAATGACACATTTACACCAAGATTTATACCCTGAAATGACACATCAACACCAAGATATATATACTGAAATGACACAAAAACACCCAAGATTTATACCCTGAAATGACACCTCAACACAAGGTTTTATACAATCAAATGACACATCAGCACCAAGATTTATACACTGAAATGACATATCAACACAAAGATTTATACACTGAAATGATGCATCAACACCAAGATTTATATTCTTTAATAACACATCAACACCAAGATTTATACACTGAAATGACACATCAACACCAAGACTTATATACTGAAATGACATATCAACACCAAGATTTATACACTGAAATGACTCATCTACACCAAGATTTATACACTAAAATGACACATCAACACCAAGATTTATACACTGAAATGACACATTAACACCAAGATTTATACACTGAAATGACACTGTATTACCATCAAGATTAGTACACTTAAATGACACTATATCAGCATCAATATTTATATTCAGAAATGACACAACAACACAATGACTTGCCCTAATTAGATAGTGAGGTAAGAATGTCAGAATTCAGTTCAACTCATATATCTTATCAATGGCAACTCCTTGAATGTAGCATTATTTTTGAGGGTTTTTGGAGTCAGAGAAATATACAAAAGACCAAAATCCCAACAATTCAAGATGAAACACAAACTAAACCAAGATCTACAACTCAAACAGTCCAGGAATACCTGGCATATTATATATACCTCAAGTTATTAAAAGGAAGAAGAAATGCATCGTTTATAATAATTTAATTATCATTCTTTAATAGCATAAATCTACAAGATACACCTTTGTTCATCAGGTGTAACTACATTAAGTTCAGTTGAGATTTGTGTACTGTACTTCACTGAAGTACCAACAGAAACAAACCTTATAAATAAAATTAAGATTCTATGTTCAGAATTCATTAACAAGTGTCCACAAGACAAAATAAATAATAAATAAACTATTAAAATCTTTATCAATAAAATTTTACCAGTAAATATTGAGATTTTCGTGTAGCTATCTCTGTGTGGGAGATATCTTAACATATGTACAGACCAAAACTTAAAATTGACAAAACATGCTTAAACAAAATTTATTTTAAATATATATACAAAATTTCAATAAAATTGTATGTACACAATGTAAAATAAATTACAACTCATTTCAAGCACAGCATAAAATGACAGTATAAAATGATAGAAAATGACAGAATTTGACAGTATTAAATGACAGAATATGAGAGACAATGACAGAAGTAATGACAAACTATAGACAGATAAACAGCACTTTCGGTTCACGACAATCTCCGATCGCTTCATATCATAAACAAACATTCATTCATTTCATTTAATTATTAACAATCAATAACACAGCAATCATGCATGAGGTTCATCGACATTCGCTATGAATTAGGACGGACAATGAATATAAATAAACAATAATAAATACGAAATCATAAATAAAAGATTTTTGAGTGACAATGTAGGATGTGCACATGCAATGTCTTTCACAAATGAGTGGCAGCAATTGTATTCAATGAGTGAATATCTTTCACAGATGAGGTATGGCGACTGTATTCCATGAGAATGTCTTTCACATATTATTTATGGCAACTGTATTCTATGAGAATATGTCTTTCAGATGAGTGGTGGCGACTGTATTTCATGAGTGAGTGTCTTTCACAGATGAGTGGTAGCAACTGTATTTAACAAAATAATGTCTTTCAGATGAGTGGTGGCGACTGTATTCCATGAGTGAGTGTCTTTCACAGATGAGTGGTAGCAACTGTATTTAACAAAATAATGTCTATCAGATGAGTGGTGGCAACTGTATTCCATGAGTGATGTCTTTCACAGATGAGTGTTGGCGACTGTATTCCATGAATGAGATTTAAACTATATAAACTTGTATGAACACATCTGATTGGCTCAAGACATCTATAAATAATCAGTGCTGCCAATGTATTGCTGCGTGTATACAGGGCAGATATTCTGTTTCTGAGGAGTTGTCTTTCCTTGACTTAGCGCTTGTACATCATAAGAGCAAACATGACCTCTACAGAATGCTTGACCTTCAATAGGAAGACATTAGTCTTTATATCTAGTCACACTTAGTGTCCCATTACAACCTTGGAATCAGTTTCTTTGTCTGGTGCACAGATCTTAAGCATGCCGTCACTTTGTGAAGTGAAGCTCACTTTGGCCTGATGAACTCTTTCTTTATGTTAGAGGAGCCGAAATCAGCCATCTTAGCATCACATGCTGACTATTGCTGTCGTATCAAGGTGGTACCATTATTCAATGCATTCCGGCACTACCATACATACACTGTTTCCTTCCTTGACACACAAATCCTCCAGCCTCGCTGCTCCTAACTTCGGGGCTTGATCACCTTGCCTGGCTTTGCTTTTTTAATCATCTTAGTTTTAGTTTCCCGAGCCAGTATCATCGACAGCCACCTGCAAGGACAGGCAGAGTGCCCATTAGTTTTATCACAGTACACTTTGTTTAGAATACAGAGATCTAGAGAACCGCTAACAGTGCGTACCGTCCGCAAGTCTGCCGTACATATAGCCCAACAAGACAACAGCTATTGTCATGACGATGCCAACAATGAAGCACTTGTGACATGATCATGACGATAATTTGATGTCCAATTGGGCAGACAGTACTCCAAATTACAGAACTAAGCAACTGTTTTAGAACTCATATGACCTCTGTATTACACACTACAGTTCTTTATACACAAGACTATACTTCTGCCACAATACAATCAGTGGGGAAGAAGTACTCTTGTTTCAGGTTGGTCAGCAGGTGGCTGTCGGGGTACATTGAGGGAAATTTGCTCTCGGGTTCCATACAAGTGAAAAACGCAGCGTGATCGAACTGATCGCAAACCGAGGAGGAGTCAGAAAGTGACGATGAGGATGATTCTACGTCTGGATCAGGGCAGTGCCTCTTTATAATGTGTTGCTCTGTTGGCCTGAAAAAATGAATCCGTATGGCGAATGTGACAACTAGTTCAATCAAACAATGGCCGACCATTGTGAGGATCTCTTCATCAGCCTATGTCATCAAGCATAATAAAATGAAGCCATAACAAATATCTGTTACAAATATGTCTTTTATCATCAGCAATAAAACCATGATTGAGTGATCCTGATGATATCACTTTAGGATTTTAACTTATGTGTTGATTGAACATTTTGTCCTTACACCTAATCTATATGCAGCGTCCAAGTTCGGCATGAAAAAAGTATTTTTCCACCTTTTTACAGAGAAGCAATTTCAAAGTAGAGTGCAGAATTTCGTTTTAATGTTCCCTCAGTATACACCTGTGCCTCCCTGGTGATAACCTTTCATTTGACTTACACTGATCTCTGACTCACGGTCAATAAACTTTAATATCATATTGGATAAATTAAGGAAAAGAATTCTAGGAGGTCTGGTAAAAAAACCAAAGAATATTTAATTATCACATCTTTCTTATTTAATATTTCAAAATCTAAAAAATCTTGCAAGATGTTATTGATCTACTTATTGATTAAAATCTGCCTTTTATACTGTTATTTTAAGAAAATGTGAATGCACATGTTTTCACACAATTCAATTTTCGTTATTACATCTCCTCAATTCTGTATTAACTCATGATTACAAGAGATCAATGTAAGTCCATCGTTTATATTCATCTCAACCCCTTATAATGACAATAGAATGTCCCAACACAATTGTGGGAGAATCCATTATAGTTATTAAGGGTTGATATCACTACAAGCTAAACTACAAGTGCTATTTATAAAAATATATATGTATAGATATATTCATTAAAGGGAGATAACTTACTGTCTATTAATTTCCACCTGTTTCTGCTTGTAAGTGTCCACCTGGGTCTGTGGTACCATGGAAGACAACTCTAGGGAGTCTCGTAGTTTGCATAAAATTTCGTAGTTTTCTCTTCCTCGCACCTAAAAATATACAGTTGAATTGTTGAGAATTATTTGTCTATCCATGTCATAAAAGAGATGTTAAGACTTGAAACATATTAAATCAATAATAATGCAGAATAAAATATTTTGTTCTTTGATTTTCAATGTTAAGATTTGAAATACTTTAAATCAAAAATAATTTTGCATAATATAATTTTTTGTTTTTGGATTACCAATGTTAAGACAGAGCCTCAGATAAGAATTAGGCGAAATGAGTACTGTACTCCTCAATTTGATTTTCCAATGCTGATACGGTTTTAATGCAAATAGTAACCAACGTGAAATTTAGTAAATACTCATCAAATTCAAAATGCAATGCTGATTGAAACTAAAGTGACATACACAGGTAATAAATAATGAGGACTGCATACTCGTACAAACTTAACGATAAATACGCTTTGAATTTGAGTTCATTTGCATATCGTATTTTTCAAATTCGTTCTTGTACGTGCTGTTTTAATTCAAATGCGTGTTTTAGTGATTTCAATGCATAATTACGCATATAGCGCCTTATCTGCAGCTCTGTTAAGATTTGAAAAACTTTAAATCTTAATAATGCATAATATAATTGTATGCTCCAATTTCTTATTACATCTTTTAAGAATTTGTAAATTTAAATCTATCACATTCTTCAATTTCCATATCCTCATGTGATTCTTTCCAACAGACATCTCATCTTAAACACAAAACACTTTAGATACTTACAGTTAAAGTAAAGGCTTCATCATTTTCCAGTTTTCTTTTTTTGCCCGGAGCAATGGAAGTTATTTCTGCACCAATTGTGACCTTTGACACTCCTGAAGCTGTTAAAAATACACACAATTAACATTTAATACATTCAAATAAAATTCAACCCATAACAAATATTATATAATATAAACTATTCTGTTTTACTTTTTATCCAGTCTTACTATTTTACTCAATGACAGAGATTACTTTCTGTTTTACTAACAATCTTACTTTACAACAATGAGAGAAATGACATTGTTAAGTCATTGTAAATTGTGAAGACTATAATTATAAAGAGCAAATTTCTTATCATTCTTATAAATTTCTGTATGAATTTAACGACAGTCCAATTTAATTATTAATTTTTTGTTAACAAATGAGCAGTGTTGATGAGTTTAGAACTGTAGCAATGTTCATATGTCGTACTATAAATCAAAATATTGTTTTCTTTTTAAATATTACAGGAAATTTACATCTCATTGATGCAATTTATATAAATTTTCTGATTTCTTTTGGTGAAGACATATGAAACATTGAGACAGCACATAAATGGTGGGATGAAAGATGAAGCATGCATTTTGTAAACCAATACAAAACATACTTTTCTTTGGGGACTGCTTACTGGGAGGTAAAGATGCCTTCTCATCGGCTTTTCTGTCTCTGCCGGGACAGGCACATATTCGAACTTCTACGGCACGTCGACCCAGAACTTGATTGCTGAAAATATACATTACATTTATTAAACTTGTGTTTTAAAATAAGACCAAATGGTGAAATTATGTATTTTACTTATACTATTAGCAAGTTATATCAATATAGGTTGACTAGCATCTCCTTAGATGTGTATGTAGAGATATATCTCTTACTCTTCTCTTAATCTAATTAACTATGAAACAAAGACAACAAATTCTTGAAAATTTACTCTCAGCAAAATGACATGTACATTTTCGATTACTTTGTGCAATATGAGCAATGTGCAATCATAACTAGATTATGAGTTATCTCCCATGATCTATCAGGTTAAAAGATAAATCTTGATTTATTACCAAGAAAATTCTATTAAACCCCAGAACAACTGTAAAGACACTGATTATAGATTGCTTAACACTATTTGTCATTGGTGAACATGTATTTCTATCATACTGTATGTGTTGTCTCCCCTGAACAACTGTTAAGACACTGGATTATAGATTGCTTAACACCATTTGTCATATGTGTATTTCTATCATATTGTATGTGTAGTCTCCCCTGAACAACTATAGACACTGGATTATAATTTGCTTAATACTATTTGTCATTGGTGTAAAGACACTGATTATAGATTGCTTAACACTATTTGTCATTGGTGTACATGTACTTCTATCATATTGTACGTGTAGTCTCCCCTGAACAACTGTAGACACTGGATTATAATTTGCTTAATACTATATGTGTTGTCTCCCCTAAACAACTGAAGACACTGGATTGTTTTAACACTATTTGTCATTGGTGTATTTCTATCAAATTGGGTGTTGTCTCCACCCGAAAAACTGTAAAGACACTGGATTATAGATTGCTTAACACTATTTATCCTTCGTGTATTTCTATCATATTAAATGTGTTTTCATTCCTCAACAGCTGTAAAGACACTGGTTAACAAATCTCTAGCAGTTTTCTGGTAATTCTATCAAGTCTAATGAGTTATCTCCCCTGAAGAACTGTAAAGGCACTGGGCTATATATTGCTATACTATTAGTGTAAATGTAAATGTAGGTGTAACTCAATCATGTTGAATGTGTTATCTCCCCTGAACAGTTGTACTTGCCCTCTTTCCAAAGTGTAAACAACACTATCTGGTGCAATTCTACCAAGTGTAATGAGTTATCTCCCCTTGAACAACTGTTAATAAATACTTACTCTCTTTCTAAAGTGAAAACAATCTGGATGGGTCTCCTGTTTGGGCCTCCAACACAGCTACCCAGGCACATGAACTGGAACAAGTTTGTCACCCATTCAGATCCAGCCTGGGGGTTTTCATGTGGAATTAAAACGCTTTGACGACTTGTGTACCCATCTTCTGTGTATTTGGCAAGCTTGTGATCGCAACGAACAAGATGGGTAGGTGCGGGATGATCTGTAATAAAACATTACCCTTTGCTTTACAAATTTTATCATGTTTTTATCACAATATACTTTCAAGTGTTAACATATAAGCAGGAAAAAATGTAAGAAGGAATTAATTTATATTTACATAAAATTGTATCATACTTTCGTCAAAATCTACTTTCAAATAAATGTTTATTGGAAGGAACAAATGTAGATGGACTCTTAGTTTAACTTATGTTTATGTCATCAACAATTTCCCATTTAAATTTTCAAATACTGACTTGATCACAATATTTATTCTTGCTTTGACAAAAACGAAATTTTCTTTTCCAGCAACATTTCAAACAGTTTAAACTACCCGATTCTTTTCAATTCCAATAGAAACTCTTTTCTAATGGATAGATGTTATGATCATAGACTTACTTTCATTGTGCTCTTTAGATGTGGCGTGATTGGGGCATCGTTTTACGGGCTCCTGAACATGTTCTGGTTTCATGAAGATGGGCATGGCACGAATTACACAGCCTTGCGGTGGTTGCCTTGTAGACTTGAACCGTACAGGACATGTCGTGGCCATGCGTACATACAGTTTCTTTAGTAAATCTGAATGCTGCAATTTCAAAACAATCAATGTAAAGATACAACATTTATGTACCTCGTTAATAGTGGTAAGAAAGCTACATTTTTCAAAAACAAAGATCTCTCAAGAGTATACATGTTCAATTTGTTCTCTCTAAAAACCTGAATTGATCATAAACACCTTCCTTAGCAGAATCTTCTTTTTTAATTACTTTTTCTCATAAATATTTTTCAATACAATTTCTGAAATATTTTCATATGTTCTTGAATTTTTAAAATATAAAGCGAAAAGTTTAAAAGGTCACTAAATGAACAGGATATTATAAGTAATTCTTACAGTCCATGTGGTAGATTTAGTTTCCTTCGATGGTTGTGAGAATGATATCTGGAAGCCGTAATCTCCTGCATAGTCTGTGCTGTAATACAAATATTAAACAATTACAATCTTTATTCAAGAAAAACTCTGTTAAATATATGTTGTACATATTTTATTTAGTTAGTTAATATAAATTCACTGATTATCTAAACTCAATTTATTCATTGATTTATAAATATATCACACCATATCCATACTTGCCAACTTTTTGAAATTTTCATGGGGGAGAAAATGTGTAGCAAAATCTTAAAATGTCTTTATTACCTATATACAATGCCCTATATGACAAAATAGAAGTGTAAACTGCCTCATTTAAGCAGTTCTTTTTCAGCAAGTTGATCAGCAAGATTTAGGAATTATACCAATGTCAAAAGTGAAAATTGTGTGTGAAAAAATAGGGAGACTCCCTCCTAAATAGGGAGCATTTGCAACTATGCATATCATAAACAGTACTTTTCTCATAGAAAGCTTATAATGCCACTTGTATTGGCAATCTAACCTCTATAAATATTAAAACAGGAAACAACTTAAAATTTATTTGTTTTTTTCATTTATGGTTAAAGTTCTAATTAGTACACACATATAAATATATATCTAAGTTATTCATAATACAATTTAAAATATATACATGTTTTAAGATGGTTTTTTTTATTCATTCCACTGACTTCAGTTCAATCCAGTGTAACAACAAAGGACTTGGCTAAGATAATGCCAAGAACTAAAGCAACGCTTTACAAGCCAGACAATGAGCGCGACCTACATATATATACATAATTCATTTCAGTACCACATGAATACGGAATAAGCTTGCAGTACAAACTTTAATCCTGCCCTTTATGACTGAAATGCTTCGATAGGCAGCTTCTATTATATGTGTGCATTCATCAGAAACTTGCGGCTCAGGAAATCTATTATACCTCAAGACTTGAAGGAATGACTCAATACATTAATTCAACAATGAATCCGCTATACACATTCAGAAGTATGTAACGGTATTCTGCTGGGCACGACCTTAAGGCCAACCCTATAACGCTGTCAGAATGTACGTCGCAATATCTTCTGACATAAAGCGTTTTAAATCCTTGTAACAGGCAACATACAACAAATTAATATTTCAATTTAAATGCGGAGAAAAAATAAGTATTGATTTTCTCTTATCTATAACCAATCTACATTTACTTCACAGCTTTTACGGAAGGCTATTTAAATTAGTTCTTTCAAGCTGGGCTAATAAACAAATTTTTCAAGAAATATTGATTTGTGGCCATTTTGAATAAACTTGTTTTTGATCTTTTTACATTTTTGTTCTAGTGAATCATAAGGTGTTGTGTATTATTTGGTTGTAGACCCGTTTAACTTTGAACTTCTTGTTATATAGAGTTAGTTCTATCAATGACCATGTCTATGCCATTATCTAGTTTACCCATTATATATCCTGATAAGGTTTATTGACTTAAATGATTTAACGGTACTTACAAGTCCTAGCATGAAACAGACATTTAAATATATTCAAGTACTCGTGCAAACTTTATATTGTTTACCACCTATCATCAATATAGATTGGTTTTAAACCTTACAGTGATGACCTATTTCTATAGTTTGCACACCGCCCTACCTTTTTGTCAGCTATATTAACCTCATATGGTAAATACATACAACTTAAGCATTGTGCTTGTGTCCACCTTCCTGATATTGTCAAACTTATGTGAACTTTATTCCTTGTTTCTATAACTAAAGTAATTTGTGTCGAACATATTTCTTGTTTCTTTAACTTACATAATTTGTGTCAAACATATTTCTTGTTTCTATAACTTAAGTAATTTGTGTAAAAAATATTTCTTATTTCTATAACTTACGTTATTTGTGTCAAACATTTTCTTGTTTCTATGACTCAAGTAATTTGTGTCAAACATATTTCTTGTTTCTATAACTTAAGTAATTTGTGTCAAACATATTTACAACTGATATTCACTTGACATCAAATAAGACCTTGCACTCAACCTGCTCAACTGACAAGTCTATTGTAATTTGTAAAAGTTATAATTGACTCATCCCTGATAAACACAATGTTTCAATTTAAGAAAAGTAATGCCAAGAATTTTTTTTTTAATTCCACTTTCAGCTTTAAATTTTTTGTGTATGTATGAATGTAGGCAGGCAATTTTTAGACCAGTACTTCTGACTAATGGTGTGTGTCACCAAAGGCCAACAAAAATTTTAAGTTAGGCACAAAGACCTATGGTTGCCTGCGAAAACTCAAGACAAGACTTTGTTTTACCCAATTATAACACTGACATTGTGAACTAAGTGGAGAATTACTTACTTTGATGGAACTGATGGAATAGGTGATTGCATTCCTGTGTGTGGGGAATATGGAGGGGGTGATGTGATGGTCTGAAAAAACAACATTTTATAAGTGAAAAATAAAATACCAAAATGAAATTAAAAGAATACACATGCAAATAAGTGACTCTAAATTAGTACAACTTTTCTGAAACAAAAAAGTGCTAATACAAAATTGAATCTTTCAGCCACTGGAGATGTTATCTACATCCTCAACACATGCACTCTTCAAAATATTCTTAAAACACAGGACATGTACTCTTATGTTACTCAGCGAGACCTACTTTTCATCACCAAGATTGACTATGATAAAGGTAGTGGATTACTTTTTAGAATGGGTTAATGTGATCTTTATCTGTACAAGGGTCAACCTACTTAGTAAATTAACTGTCATGCAAGTAAGGCAGTCCACAAGTACATAATCCAATCTCTGTGAAAAGGTACTATCAGTAATTAACTTGCAGCACACAATCTTATTAAATGTATAACTAATTAATGATAAGCAGGTGCCCCTGATAACCACACAAATCAATCTTACTATATGTACAACAGTGTTCACATTCATGAACAAGTTATTTGGCATTATCTACATACACATGGCTTTTCTGGGGACTTATGGGTGAATATATAATGGGCTCCATTTCCAACTGAAATTATTTAATACTTATGCATAATTCCCCAAATTTTCTTCCAAATAGGTCCATTTTGTCCCGAAAATTGGACGAAAAGGCCCCATCCCAAACTGACAAAAAAAAATGCAGAAAGTAATCGGTACTTGGTGACAGAATTAACTCAATAAACATCAGTTTATAAAGTCTCAACCAAAGCAGGAGTGTGGACTGAAGAGGCACTAAAGCGGTCACTTGTATGTGTGAGAGGTCAACACGACTACTTACATCATTATATGGGCTGGATGAGCTGATGTTTGTCTGGCTGTCTGGACTCATGGAAGAGGCAGTTGTTGTCTGACCAATGATGGGGTTCAACTGAAAAAACAAAAATAATTAAATTTAAAAGAAGGATTTACTACTTAATAACATGATGTGCAATAGTATTTTCCATAATAACATACATGTTATCATCATGTTTAGTAATAACACTTTCTGTTTGAAGGTTCTATGACAGAACTTTGGTGATATTTTTTTTTCCTGTACATGTCTATTGTTTTAATATTCTTTTTAATAATTGCAATCAAGTGGTTATATGTTTTGCAACATCCCCCCACCCCACCTTTACATAAACTGTATGTGTGAATTCTTACAGCTGAATTCAGAAACCAGTCTGAAGATTTAATTTTAATATTATAAAGATTAAATATTGAACACCGATAGTTGGTATTATATATTGATCATTTGTAAACACGCCACTAGAAGCAATTTTATCAAACTAGGCCAGGTGTAAGATAAAACAAATCCCGAGTGAACCCAGCATAATCTATAGATTATGATATAGACATAACCTTGAAGGTATATATCTGCTGTGAGTACAGACAGGAGATTTAACTGATAAATCAATATATTTCCTATATATTCGTGAGATAACAGAACTAAACAATTTCCTCTATAGAGCTGTTCAACTTTAACCCTATTCTTTATTGTACATCTTATACATACAAGTCTGGGTTTTTTATTACCATTATATATATTACAGGTGACTAAAATTACTTTTATGGTTTTCAAATTTTCTAATTTATGTTTAAGAATTTCAACAGCTATCATGGTTAAAAGAAAAATGACATTAAAATATATTTTAAATTCAGCTATTCAATGTTTTATATTTTTTTGGTACACACTCCAGTTTCCTGATAATTTCTAAATAAAACGTGTTAATTGGACAGTGTTTTTGTAGCAATACTTAAACCTGTGTGATAATTAGCACTTCAACAGTGGGAGGCAGCAGTGACGACACTTCACAGTTTATTGATTGGTTTTATTTTTAGAAAATCTCTACAGCAACTGATGCTGGCCATTAACAGTTAGAATTATTATACGACAGGTGTGTTCATAATTCTTCATCTCATTAATATACAAAATTATGTCCAATAATCAAGTGAATTGTCTCTGACATTTACCACACACTCACTGATTAATTTTGTTTTTTTACATATTTTCTTTTTCATTTACAGTTACGAATTTTGTGGTATTACAATGTATTAAGAATAAGTATAACAATGTATAACAATGTATAACACATACATAATATATTTATATTAGTTACTTCAACCAGTGCTTTTGTACTTTTTAGACCAAATTACAATTGTTCTACCCTCATAATACTACAGCAAATCAATTCTTCAAACACGTTAATCTTTAATTGTAAATATAAAATGAAATTTTACATTTGAATATTTCCTTGTATACCATGTATACTATCTAAAACATTTTTTTAAATTCATAGATTCAAATTTAATCACAAAACAAAATAAATTTCCTTGTACATCATGTTCCGTATACTATGGGATAATTTTAAACTCAATGATTCAATTTCAATTATTAAATCATGTAGTTGTATATTCCATTATTATTATATATACAATAAAGCATTTTTAAACTCACTGATTAATAATATTGTTTTTACTGGTATTACAACTCACATGTTGAACTATACAACAACATGCTAACGTAAACACAATATAGATACATGTAGTGGAGTAAAAACATCAGTTTCACCAGAACGAGAAAAAAAATGTAATATACACTACAGTAGATGTTTCAACAGCAATAAAAATAGATCTCCCTGACAGAGCAGAACACGGTGAAAGAGGAACAAGATGTCGGCCATTAGACATCTGTCATTGCACATGAAATGAATACACACATGTCTCACATAAAAACACTTACCCTGTAGGTTGTGAAGCCTGTTCTTTCAAACTTAATCATGTTGTATGATGGACGGAGTAACAAAGTATATAACAGTCACAAATAAACTAAGTGTTTACACTTAAATATGTACTACTGTCCAATATAAATAATGTATCACAGTCTCTATGAACTTGGTTCACCAGATGTATATTATAAACTGCCAGTTGAAATCTACACTGTAATCTCGTGAACATGCATGTCAGTTCATGTCGTATGTATATCTTTTATCTACCTGTCCAAACATGACTGGCCCATTGATTTCAGTTCAATAAGTAGCCTAGTGTTCAATAAGAATTTATTATGCTAATCACCTCTACTACGTAATTGTAAATCTAGTAACACAGGACTGCAGACAAAGGCTGGCTGTCATTGGCTGAAACTATCTTCAGCAGCAGCAGCAGTCGTGGGAGCTTATAGATATTAATTAAAAAATCTATAAAAACTTGTACTAGGGCCATTGTCTGATTAAAGCTGATAAAAGCCGACCTGTCAATCGACACAAAGCCTCAGTGCTGTACTACACTGTCGCCATGGCGACATGGTAAAGTTTACAGGTAAAACTATTTTTAGCAAAACCACATGGCAATATTGTTGTGTAGTATATATATTCAAAGGTAAATCACCTATCACAGTGCAGGGGCCATTTAATACTATTGGCCTGTTGTTTGCTCTGCCCTTATTTCTCCAACAAGCTAGAGTTGGGGATATAATCCTGAGTCAATATAAAAGTGGTTTTGTTTACCATCCAGTTTTTCTATTGACAACAGCTTAATCTACCCCAAGGCTAAGTCCTTTCCTATCAAGTTTCAAATGTTATCCCATTTAAAGCCAAAATTCATGTGCAAGCAAAAATATTTGTCAAAAATAAAAAGAAATTTGTTATTTTTCACCTAATTTAATATGTTTAAGAGCTTTACAATACAATTTATTGCACATTACAGATAAACCCAATGCACTTTTACAAATTATATAATTTGTTTTCCACTTAAATCATGTAAATCATGTAAATAGGTTTGTACCAATATATTCATTACAACTTAAACATCATGAAAATAGTGAAATTATACTGTTATTTAACCAGAACCTCACTGCAGTAACTGTAGCATTGGGAAGTCAACTGATTACTTACACACTGAATGTAACAGTGCTATATGTACAACATCAGATCTAGGGAGGTGTCAACAACACATAATTCTGGACAAGGTGTTTCGAGTGTTGATCATGTACTTAATGTTTTTTCACAGTAATTCAACAGTAATAAATACTGTATTTCTTTTTTTAAAAAAAACGCTGTTAAATACACCATTACAAATGCTACTATATGTATCACATACATATACTTATGACTTAACAGTTCAACTTATTGACAATTTGTCGCCCCAAAATCAATGCGTCAGTAACTACAGTGCAACATGTAACGGTGGTGGTTAGTTTTTGTACTAATGTTTATTCACACATCAAATGTGTTGCATTATCAACAATACTAATTTGACAGTTACTTCACATCTATAATCTTTTTGATATATTGTTTAGTTGGTACTCACCAAGTCTGATATGGAGTCTTCCCGTGATTTGATTTGATATTTCTCAACTTTGAACGTCGTTTCTTCATTATGCTCATCATAATTATATTCCAAGTCCTGACTTGTGATATGTGTATATCCTCTGAAATTGTTTAGAAAAGAAGCTTTACTTAGATAACTAATTTATTTAATATAGACAATTATTCTTTAAACACCAACATGACATGGGGCAGGGCTGCAATTTAAGTTCAATTTTCAAATTGAAAGTAGACTTGAATATTCATGTTTTAAATCACAAATAACAAATTTGAATGATTCATACAGCATTCAATATTCTTAAATTCCAAGAACAGAAACTTAATTTAAAACTAAAATCTGATTTGAATATACATGTAAACCCTTTAAAATATAAATGACAATTTATAGCTGAATAAAGTAAATAATATCAAATCCACAAATTATCATAATTTTATTTAATTTCAAAAAGAACAAAATGAGATCACTTACCCATTTTCTGTCACATCCCCGAGGGTGTTCCAGAGATATTCAAAAGTTTCTTGCGACATGGGTGGGCCTGATGGTGTTCCTGTATTTGTAGTTGTACTAGCTGTAGACACTTGGGACATAACAGGTCGACGTGGGATGAATTTACTGAATCTGTACCAAATGAAATAATAAAAATTTGGAAAAATCTGAACATTCAAGTTTGATTTAAAGAAAAATTCTGAATTCTATACATGGGTGAAGGTACCAAAATACTGAAAAATTATGCTTTTGGTGTAAAAGAAAAAGTTTTGTTCTTAAATGTAAATGATTACATTCTCAAAATACTGAAAACAGTCACAATATTGAAAACTGTCACACATGCATATACTGCACATTACACAATGTATACATATAAATATATATGTGCAATGATATATATTTGCTACATGTTAAATATTGAATATAACCATAGGCATCCATAACAGCTTTATAATTATACAAATTAAGTGATCACATACCATCTTTGCCAAACACATGGCTTCCAGTTGAAGACTAACTACCCTTACTGTAAGTGTTTAAAATTCAAAATGGAACCCAGATATGTAAAGCTCCTTTTCACTTGGTATAGGTCGGTAGACTACAAGGCTGTTGTGTAAAGTAGTGATTACCGTTACACACAGAAATCAATGGGATCAGTAGAGTGAAGGGGCCAGCCCACACCGTGACATGACGCTCTCTTTCACCTGTAAGCTTTCTACCTGAGCGAACAATTTATCAACACTGTTGAGTGCAAGGGAAATTTGAGATAAAGGCATTCCATCAGAAACTCTCCACTCTGAGGGCATTCACGATCAAAACATCGTACAAACATTTAAAGTTTTGTTGAAAATTATTTTTTTGTGCAATTTTTTTTTATACTTTGAACATGACCTACATAGAAAATTGACACCAGCCATATTATTTATAATTATTATCTTTCTCATATTGTTGAAAATTATTTAACGAAAATAAACAAAACTATAATGAACTGGGTGTTTAATACACACATAAAAATGCATTTTTTATTTAAATAATTGTTCATGTTCTTTTTCTACAATATTGATGTTTTGAGCGATATGCAAGACAGGAAAGGAAATACAAACTCACTTCTTTTAATATTTTTTTTTACAAAATTAACACTTATCTTAAAATTATTTTCGTTCTGACAAAGGTGTTAATACAGTAATTTTATGACATTTTATAAACGCAATAGCCGTGCCGCTGGAAGTCGGTCGACACACTCGTATGCAAATCACAAAATTTGCTTTGTTTACATTTGTACACTGATAAAATGCACCGTTACGATTGTGAAATAAGAAGGCTTCGCGTGAATATTTTACATATGAACATATACAATTGTAAAGAAAATAAGTAATTATGTGATTAGCAGAGAAAAATAATAACAAAATCCTGGATGGAATCGAGATTGGTCGATATGACTTGGGAATTTTGATGGCCAGTCGTAAAACCATGCGTGCGTATCATTTTGATCTAGAAAATCGATTTCTGTCACAAATAGAGGTGAATCCATTCCTTGGATATTTACTTACGATGATGATGATTATTCACGCCGATTGTGTAGCAACACATTAAAATTATTAAATCCGAATACACAGAATCCTGGTTTAGTTTGACACACTGAAATACACATACCAAACTTCTCAATGAGACTCCATTATACCACGTGGTATAGTTTCCATAAATGGCGGAACATTTCGCGGGAAAACACGTCACAACACATAATATTTTCACCTTTCAAGGTGAAGTTCACATATTAAAATATTTGTGATCTGTTTTAGGTCATTTCTTAAAAATAGCTCACCTTTTCCGCGATCATGAGGAAAGGTTGATCTTCTGTCGAATGTGATCCATTACATCCGAGGTCTATCATTTATTAAAATCCAACGGAACCCTTGATTAATTGACCAATCAGACCGCGCCCGGTGCGATGAAAGGGATACCGCTAGGCTGAGCTCGCCTCAACTACTGTCAAAACATCACCAACAATGCATTGTTTGCCGCAACGGGTGGGGTGCTAATCCCTTCACCTTGCAGAGACGCCCAAAAAACTTGGAACTCTATCTGAATTTTAAGTTGTTAAATATTTGGTGGATATTTTACTTCAATCTATTTGGTTTTCCCATGTTATATTTTTGGCGCTGAATTCAAAATGGCGGAATACACATGTTGACACTTGTGGGCAGTGCATATATTCAATGATTTTCTAGTTGTGTATTCGTGACACACGTTGATATTGTGGTAAATCTTTCATAGGTGTTTAAGGCTTTACTGGGGAAAGATGAATTTTTCTGAACTATTCCGTCAAACTGGTCAACTGTGTCAATTTTCGCCTGATGGCAAATACATGGTAAGAAATAAATATTCACATGTATATATTTTGACAGATGTAGTGACAGCTAGTATATGTGTATTGTTATATTCAGTTATCAAGTTTAGAGTATCAAAGATAAATTTAGAGTAGACCTATATCAGGTGAAGAAAGAAGTTGTATTGGAACAAGGGACCCGCACATTTATGCAATCCGCATATGTGTATTTCAGTAAAAAAAAAAATCTATGATTTGAATTCAGAAATGCATTAGCATGAGAAAAATGGGCTAAAATTCTTATAAAATAATCTGGGGAACATGCCTCCTGATCCACCTAGCCATAGTTGCCAACTCTCCCTATTTAGAAGGGAGTCTCCCTGTTGTTCATACCCAATTTTCACTTTTAACATCAGTATAATTCCTAAACCTTGCTTATCAACTTGCTTTAACTTAGTGTATTGCACAATACTGCTAAAATGAGGCAATTAACACTACATTTTTTTTGGTCATTTTGGGCAGTGTATATTGGTATTAAAGACATTTTAAGATTTTGCTACACAATTTCTCCCCCATCAAAATTTCAATAAGTAGGTAAGTATGCCTTGGTTAATGGTGACAACACCTCACAACACCTCAACGCTAATCAACAAAATTACAACATGTAGGACATCAAACTACAAAAACAGTTTCTTTCCGAGCACAATGGAGCAATGGAATTCTCTCGATACTAATTTACAAAATGCTCAAACACTATCCTCATTTAAAAACAATCTTTATAAATCTCAACAACAACAACAACAACAACAACAACAACAACAACAACAACAACAACAACAACAACAACAACAACAACAAC
>JAUMGZ010178260.1:0-14248 GCA_032359645.1 Pododesmus macrochisma | reverse complement strand
GTTCAAGGAGTGACCCTAGGATCAAAAATATTCATATGCCAATCCAGATGGACGTTAAGGCCCCATGGGCCTCTTGTTTTATACAACCGATAAATCTATTATTATTATGTAATTAAACATATTCAATAAAACTGTAAGTATAAGCAAATTTGATTATGGTCCTATAAGACACTTTGCTAATACTGACAAACTATCTTGAAGCCCTTATAGGGTTTAATCAATTTGTCGGCAAAAGCAATGGGTCCTATAGCACCATAATACCATTTGTTAAAACATTCCTTACTTAATTGAAAGAGGAATTTTGGGGTTAAAAATTAAATGGAATAATATATTATGTTTTTTTTAATAAAAAAGAAACCTGATATTTATCTGAAACAGGATTCACTGATACAAACAAAAAAACAAACAAATCTTTGTGTCATTTTTGGGGTTTAGCATCCCTTTCAACTCATGTCTGAGTCATGTGAGACTGTGTCTGCTTGTAGCATTGCACACTGATCCTGACTTGTTAGTACTGCTTCGCTGAAATATCACAATGCAGACGGATTGACATGATACTTCAATCAGTCACATTTTTTATGATACCAAACCAATCAGTCCTGCTACCCAGAACTCTGAGCTATTGCAATGGAGTGAGAAAATTATCTTATTTAAATGTCTTAAGTGTGACACGGTCGAGAATCAAACATACGACCTTCCACACACATAATACAAACACACAGAACTGTCTAATACGTATACACTTATAAGATGAGTAACAGAAAAATGGAACAGACAGATCGATGTATGAATAAGAGACGTTGACTACAAAAGAAAAAACCCACAAACAACAACAATAATTTATGTGTTAACAACTTACACAAATATTGTGTACGAGATTGATCTTGATTAACCTTGATAAATTGCATTCACGCCAGACATCATGTTGTCTGCTGCTGTCTGCCAACTGACCTCAAGATCATGTCCCAGTGTACGGAATGACCTGAAGGCATTGTCCAGTTTGCTTTGGAAATGGACAGTATTTGGCTTGATCACGAGCCAAGAATGCACTCAATGTAATTACTCGTGTTTATTTGCAGAGAGTATCTAGTAAATGTATTTATTTACAAGAGTTTATTTTTTGTTTTTGTTTAGGCTATAGAGAGGAGTGTTGTGCTTAGGTTGATTTGAACAATATACATATGAATCATACAATCTACCTCTACGTAGATAATACCACTGATAGTAAGGTGATGATTTTGTCTCCTGTTCTCTGTGCCAGTTTGCCTTCAGGTGTTATAGCGTATGCTGTAGATATGTTAAGTCCTGTTTTGAAAAGATTCACTTTTTGATCGTCCGAGTTTCTGCTGCATCACCATTTTCACGTAGTTTAGCCATTTAAATGTATGCTTTATTAATTCCCTATAAAGTATCTTTTGATTTGACTGTATGCTGAGAGTATCCCAATCAATCGGGTCATATTTGCCGTTTTACCAACATGTTTTATATTCTAAGGCAGCTCTTGTATTGAATACTATTATACGTTGAATCATGAATTTATGTTACGAAGGTGTATTTGTAAATTTTTAATTTTTTATGGTTTTGTGCCTCAATCTCCACGGTAGCAGGTGGTTTCGCCCAAAAACGTGTTAAAGATAATGCAACTATGTGAACATAAAAGGTCGTAAACATATAAAATAATAATAATAATAATGTTTGAAATAATTGAATATATGTATCTATTAGAAAGTATATGTATAAATAGTAACGAAGTATATACTTACATATAGGTTCCTTCACTAACACTAGCCATTTAAACTGCTACCAAAACACATTACGGTAATTAGACACGGTAATAGCAAGAAACTAGGTAATTGGCGTATACACATTGTATTGTACTGACCATGTTTGAGGAACAACAAAATTAAAGGAAAAAAGAGTTGCTTTCCCGATAAGATGACAAAATGAAGAAGTGTTTGAGGAGAATTTGAGAAAACAGTATGAATAGAATCAACAGAACGAGAGACATTGACAAACAACAATAACTACGTCAAACAATGAGGCACTGGAATGTAATTAATCAAATCGACATCACAACAATTATCAAGACTAGTAATCCATGCTGACCGACTTAGGACGGTAACCAAGCACGAAACCAGCCGGTGTGGTTAAACCGGTTAATGAGGCCTCAACCTTCCCAATTCCCGCATGAGACTTAAATACTTTAAGTTCACCATTTAATTAATTAAATAAACTTCCAACGAAACAGCTGGCTTAAGTAATTTCTATTACATCAGTGTGAGCTCATAAACGATAATTAATGCTAAGTCCAACTAGAAAGACAACACTTCGTAGCAGAATATTATCAGGCAGGGGAGAACAACTTTTAACTAAAAGTAGTTAGTGCAAATGCTCCATTTATGGTAAGGCAAACACTTTGCATGGTTTAGTATCCTTATACAGCCTCTAATCTGGACACTGTTTTATTGTGCAAGCTGACTGGTAACGATGAAGAGACTTATCCAAATCTCTTAAGAATAGAAACTTGTGAATTTTTCTTATGGTGACTCTTGACTCTTGCTCCTTTTTATTGATGGATTAGGTTACCATACACCGGATTGACACGGAGGATCGCGAGCACCTGGTTTCGCTTCTAGTTTTTTTAATAGAAGTTCGTGATGTTTCCATTTTTAGTTCATTAATGTATATTTGGTTCATTTTTCTGTGTGCGTCCAACGTTTTCTTATTGTTTGCCATATGTCCATGGACTTACGGCCTAGACTATCTCTTGGTTTTTCTATTTACTATTTTGTCAAATGCTTTGTTCCTTATACTTGCCAATCGCAACCCTTTTTTCATCTTGAACTATAGCTTATCGTCACCTCAGAGCCTCACATTGCATTTTTGAATGATTCCACATATATATGTTGCTACTAATTATATAAGGGTATTCGACATAGCCACTCAACTCATTTGATCTCTAATCATTGAGTCACTTGGTGCTTCCGTAATTCCTTCCATCAGCCCATTCTTATGATAATTGATTAATTCAGCCAGTTATTTGACCGGTCAGTCAGTTGTAGTGTTTTAAAATAGTACTATGTTAAATGATTGTCTTCTTATAGCCCTCACTCTTGTTTTAAACCTCAGCCTTTGCTCTTCTATTTTGTTTACATTTTCCCATGTCCATGTAAAACGGGGAACAGACAGAGGGAAAAACAAACACATTCAATTATTAAATCTAAAAAGTAATATAGAATAGAGTGTACTTTAATGTCAAAACAAAGCATCAATTGCATGTGATTTACAAAAACAAAATAAAATTGTACATACTGTCAAACCGTCAACGTGTCAACGAGAGTTGGTGGTAAAATAAACAAAAGCTTAAAAACAAAATTAGCATTTTCAGAATCATATTATTTTTGTTTTACAATTGAGTGATGATATAAAACAAGCCTCGGGGGGAAATTCAAGGTCACAAAAAAGATCTCAAACAGAATTCTTCACCACTTCACCATGTATTATCAGTGGAACAAACGCGAAAACAAATATCAAATAATCTACATTAAAACAAAGGTACAGAGGTCGCAATGAAAGCCATTTGGAAGAAATAAGTCAGTTGTGCAACAGGTAACCAATTAACTGATATAGTAATGGGTCTAGTCAATTAGTATGGGGTGTGTTATCACTTACGTACACAGTCAGTAGTTTAAACATATGTTGTTATTGAAACCATATGTTAATGTATCTTACCCTCCATAAAGACGATGAAGTCATAAGGCCATGTGGTCTAGGTCAGTGCTGATGAACTGTATTGATTTCTTCAATCTTATAAAACGAATGTTTATTGTTTATTACTACCTTTGTTCTTTTGATCCTATATCTTATTATTTATTCATTAACGTAGAAATTTCTCCCCTTTCTAGTCTTGATTTATCTAGGGCTTGTCTATTTCAAATCCTTTCTCCTTCGAGCTCGTTAATAACGGTTGATTTGTAGATTGACTTCGGGTCAAGAGCGAGGTCCTCTTTCCCATTAAGTTGGTTTTACGTCATTTTTAATGCTCGTCTCAGCTTGCTATTTCAATCTGGAGGTAATATTTTGATGAAGCTATTGTTTGTTTGTCAATAACCTCTGTTCTGTTGTTCCTATTTCTTCTTATTGTATACATTTGAGTTTGAAGTCTTCTCACCCATATATATATAATTAGTTGGTTTGATGTCATTTTAAAAGCCATTTCAGCTTGCAAGTTCATTCTGGATGCGACTTTTTGATGAAGATTTTGTTTGTTTTTCAATAACCTTTGTTCAGTTTATCATATTACTGTAGTTTTTTATTATTTTTCATACCAATTAGTCGACTGGCATTTGTCCATGGAAACGTTTCGCTCCTCCGACTTCTATAAAAACAACTACAAATATTGACAACATTCTTGCGCATTTTGCCTGCAAAGTTGCCTTTTAGATATGTGTGCATGGCTCACTTTCAGATTTGAGTCCGATATTCCCGAACGTCCACTATGTACGCTAGGACTTCCGAGTGAATTAAATCTTTTTAATGTCTAGTGGAGGACTGTTGGTAAAATTTCCTTGCATTATGCCCTTTCAGATTTTTGTCTGACTTTCCCGAACTTCTTTCATTGTGACCGTTAGGTCGTCTGATTGGATTGATTAATTGATTGATTGATTGATTGATTGATTGAAATGTTCCATAGATGGTCCATGATCCACTTGTTTGATTTGCTACCTTCGTTCCTTCAAGTTCTTTCATTTTGATTTTTTTTTTCTTCGGCCTATTTTTGTCTTGTCTTTCATCTAGCATAACTTGACTTATGATGTGCTGCAGAAACGCTTTAATCGTACTTGGAAGCACTCACTCTATAAACTCTGCTCACATGTCCACTACAATCAAACTTGATTTTCTTTGTGCGTCACTCGTTTGCCCATGTCCATGGACTTACGGCTTTTGATAATCGTCTTGGTTTTTCGTATTTACACCTTTTTTTTTTGTAAACTGTGAGACCTTTATATATATAAGCCTGTTTAAAATGAATCCTACCCTCTTTTCGTGACATTGCTGCTGTCTATTTGTTTATTTTTTACCTTTACTTCGTTCTTATCATCATATTACTTTTTGAGCAAAATAGGGATGCACCTTTAATAGTACCCCGCAATGTTAAATAATATTGCTTGTTACGACGCCAGTCACTCATGTCGACTAGTATCCTGAAACACAAATGGTTTCACTCGTGGGTTTAAATAGCTAGGTACAACTTCAATATTGAAGCGAAAATAGCTAAATTAAATCTACCGCTAAACGGTTTTACGTTTCAGAAAGTTAAACTCATTTTGACTGATTTTCTAGGATGGCGTGGTATATCCGCATGACTTATTCATCATTTTATGTACTTATATGAGGTTAAGAAAAGGTCATTTTAAGTTAACAAGTTTATTCTTTGTATATAGGATATGTTTATAATTTATTTCATTCTTAAGTACAACAAAGAAGAGTGTCATTTCTATTAATGGACTTGTTGAAATGACTCACATTTTTTTTGACTAATAACACTCGGGTTGTATTATTCATATTATTATTTCTCCGCCTACAACAAAATAAAACAAGAAGAAATATAAATACATAAGTATGGGCCCTTAGAAAAATTGTCACGAGAGAATGTTTCTTTACCTAGTCAAATTTCGGGTCACAAATTAATCAAAAAACCAGAAATAAAACTGAAGTATGAACGCCAGTTTGTTGTTTTGCCCTCTTAATATAGTTATTCTTTTAATTTCGCAGATATAAGCAGAAAGTCTAAAAATGCATTAATATCTACCCAGAACTGTCCTTCCTTTGCCCTCACTAACACCTCTGTCTAGAAAGTATTTCTAGTTGTTTACACTTGGCTTTGATTCTTCTCCGCGACAAAAATCCGTATTAAAAAAAGTCCTTACGAATCAAAAAGAAACGAGGGAAAAGAACGACAACTCTGGATAGAAATTGGAAATGCATGTAAAGTGTAGAACTGTTTGTTGTTTTGTCTTCTTAACTTGGTTATTATTTTCTCAAATAGTCTTCAACTAATTGTGTTTGGTGGCAAATCATTGCTGATGGTAAATCAATATCAGAATTGAACAATAGCAAATATCGTGAAATGTGAGATAAAAACACAAATGCGAGCACCCAATAAGCCTCTTGATTACCGTTCCAGTTAAGTTAAGCTGATGTAATTGTCTTAAAAAGTATGGGAGATATTTAATTATGTGTGAAAGCAAAACCTGCCAACGAGTCCAGGTCTACTTCCTAAGTCGAGCCACAAAATGTCACTCAAGAGCAAAAACGTTGTGTGGGCTGGTCACTCGTTACAACCTCGTCTGTAATACAGTAATGGCCATTGGAACAACTTTCAGATTTTTCAAATGTGGAAGGTAGAAATTCTAATTGACGACGTGCAACGAATATGTTTATCGATGTTCACACAAGCTTCAACAATGTTATTTTGCTTTCTAGGCAGGTCGTTATTATATAAAATAGAACCATTTCAGTATCCAAAGTACACTACACTGACTCGGTGAAGCGTCTACTTTTGGCAAAGAAATGTGCAGTATAAACACATGTAGCCAATCGTAGAACAGCCGAGGTTTGAAGAAGAGTAACGGATTCACCTGAGGTTTGCCTATTGTGGGCTAGTTAGATTCAAGTGAAATTAAGTTAGAGCCAAATAAAGAGGTGGGCGGAAGGAAGAACCCTGCAGAACTCCACCTTAATAATAAAATCACGAAAAGGCCAAATCCATTATTTAATTGTGTGCATAGTCAAAATGGCTTCTTCTTAGACTTCACGTTGTGCTGTTGAGAAGAAACTTGTAATTAATCTTGTTTTGTGGACATAATTGCTCTCAGAATTGTATAAATATTATCAAGACAACTTTACAATGAAATAAAGACTGAATCACCGTGCTCTAAATTTAAATGATTTACGAGAAGTGTGAAGTGTTAACCTTTTAGAGTGAATTGCGTGGAATAATACATTAGTAATAAGGATATTAAGTAAATAGCTATTTGATTAAGAACTTTTCTAATATAAACATTTCGTTGGTTCCATCAAATGCCCTAGATTTTCGTCTTGGCAGAGTCAGCATTGAATCACACTTGGTACATTAGACACACATTAAATATATACATTAACTTGACTATGTGCAGATTTCTATGATATTGTTCTCTGATGTGATGGTAATTATGTTTTACTGGATTATCTTTATAAGTATATAAGTTCATCATAACATATATTGAATCTAATGCAGTTATTTCTTCTTTTTTATAAAAGAGAAGACACAAGTCATTGTACAGCTATGCTTCTATGTACTATATTAAGGTTAGTTATGCGAGTAAGTGGTAATTTAGAAGGCATGTTACTTAACGTGTTTTAAGATATTTTTATAGACATATCTGATTCGTAGAAACTGCAGACCCCACATTATCACGTGACAAAAAGGACGAAAGTTTCTGCTACGTAACTTTTGGTTGCATGCTGAGGTAAAACGCTGTAAATGCAATTCCAAAATTTCTGACCTAAAGTGAGGAAAATTGGCACTTGCATTGAAGGACTGTCGACTTAAAGTAAACGCCAACAGAAGCTTTTAAACCACCAACAATAAACACACCATCAAACAATGAAAGAAATAAAGCCTCAACAGACGGTCATTACTAACATCACTTGCGTTATTTCAGTTTTTATTTGAAAAATAAATCATAAACATTTTTATCTTGCAAAATAAATGGCAATGATAAAGCATAGTAAAGTGTCGATTATTCAACTACGGCGTTAAAATACTCGAAAGTATTAGCTATAAACACGGCATAAGTCTGTCCTGAAATCCTTAAAAATCCTAAGAAAAATTCTCTTATTGTGCTAAAATCCAAAAACAAAAGAAAAAAAAGTTAAGAATAAGACAAAGAAGGAATGTCCTAAATTAATCCTAATACTTTTTTTTCTTCAAAAACCTAAATGTCTTTACAAGATATCGTGAATAAACTAGGTCCTTGAACGTAAACTGAAACTCTTTTTTTCCTTCAAATTTCAAAGTTAGTATTTGCTAGTGTTGTACAATGTACTACGATTTTTATTTGTGCTTGCTTTTATTTTGTGATGAAAAATAGCAAAAGAGTGTTAAAGTATAATGATAAACTAAAGAATAAAGTGAAAACTTGTTTGAATATGAGGAAACTTGTCAACACAAAGTAAGAATTTTAAATTGCAATTTGTCCTAAAATAATCCTTAATTTCTTAAGAAAGGTCCTAAAAAAGTTTTAGAAAAGTTTTAAAAATGTCCTATAATTATGTTGTCCTAGTTTTTTTCTCTGAAGTCGCTTGAAGCCCTGACACCGAAAAACAAGAAAATACGTCAACAAAGTAAATGTGAATAAAGATACATGCACAACATATGGAGATCAAAGAAATGAGTCAGACGTAATAAATGTAGTGAATATTGTTAGCTGTCACCTCGAAGTGTTAACCAATGATTATTATGGGGTAATTGATTTAAATATGATCACAGTTTTAAGGTATGCACTTGCAAACAGAACAATGATTGTATAGTTTTAGAAAAATTTGTAATTAGAATTTTTATTGTCTAGTTTAGCAGATTTTCTGTGAATTTTATAGATATATGTCAAATTAAAGCATTTTATGAAGACAGGTCTAATAAATCAATTTACACCAAGTAGTTAATATAGGTCTCTGGGTTATTGGATCAGGACTTTAAACACATGATATAATTGTTATGATCTTGTATTTATGCACAAAGAAATCAACATCAAAAAGATTTAACGAGAAACACCGTAAAGACTTATAGGATAACACGTTATTTCCAGAAGCTATTAATTTGTTAATGATATATGCCAAAACAATAATTTTATAATATCATTTCAAACGTAAAACTGAAACGTTAAATATACAGTTATTAAACACTATCCTTTAAAGATCGTTTACAATCTTTTTACAATTGTTTAGGATTAAGAGGGCGTTTGGCAAACATTGTTTTATCTAATTTTTACATGTATATTATTTATTACGCAAAATGAAACATTTTGGCATACCAAGAGTAAGTGCACTGTCTGACGAAGATATTGAGCTTTATCGTACGGAAATTAGAACACTACCATAAATTGTAGTGAAAAAATGAAAAAACATGGCAATTTAATAGCAAACGAAAAACAACGAGGTAACATGATGAATAGAGCTAGGGAAATTCAGTAGCTGGTTTTTAGCTGTTTTGTTTGTTTGCCTTTTCTTTGGTCAATTTCTTTGAATCATATTTCATTTAGACATATTTAAACGTGATAATCGTTGGGACAGCAGGACGTGGTTATATGACGCGGTCTGTAGTATGGCATGTTGGGATCGCCAGGGATGAGAAATATATGGGTTTGTTCACATGAGGGGATTTCAAGGTATATAACCGTGTATACGGCACTGCAAGATTAATATTCTAGCCTGTATGTTTACATTAATTCTCTTTGGACGTCTGTTGAAGGTGGTTCTTTTTTCACGTTCTTTTGATTATTTGTAATTATATTATATTGTCATCTCTGCTGTAGTATGCGGTCATGGGTTCTTACTCCCTGTTGAACTATTTTTACTGCTTTGCTCTCATGATACTGTTGCTGCTTCTATTCCTTGACTGTCAATGTTTTTCCCCTTTACTCTTTCGTCACTGTATTAGCGACAAACATGTATACTTATTGTGACATATGTTTCTTTTTTAACTGCGGAAAGGGTTTACATATGCCGAAATGACACAGAAACATCTCGGCGGTGACATATGTGTAGCAGGAAACTCTTACCGTTCACGGATACCTGGTTTCGCCTCTACTCTTGTAATAGAAGTTCGTGATGTTTCTTTTTAGTTAATAATTGTATTTTTGTTCTTTTTCCTGTGTTCGTCCCGCGTTTTCCTTTCATTTTCTTATGTCCATGTCTACGGACTTGTTTCTTTTTAATAACATCTTGGTTTTCATATATACTATAAGCATTTGTTTTACACATTTTAATGATGTGTTTGAACCGGTTAGCAGGATATCGACCTTCTTGTTCAACTAGGAAAGGTACCGATTGACGCCTCAAACCACTTATATTTACTTGTATATATTTTCAAATTAACCTTTTTCAAATCATATCAACCATGACTCGACAAGCCCAATACAGGCAATCTCCAAACAGTGGCCGACCAACCGGAAGGGAGCCTCTGTTTGGAAATTGCAACATAGGAGGGGCTGTAAAAAAATGACAAGTTTGATACAGTACAAAATGACAGCCATGAAAAATAAGACTGGATGGATTGCACTCTATTAACTTTGAGCATATTTTTATGGGTGTCGGAATATCATTTACGAGACATTACATCAACAGGTTGTCTTCCCCAATGTGATAGAAGATTATTTGTATCTTTTTTGCCTTAAGATAAAGGATTTTGGATATAGATACTTGAATATTTTAGATAATTGCGGAACTATACACTAGCGTTCATGTTGTTTTTGAGAGGTTGGACGACAGACTGATAACTTGTTTTCAGTTTTGACGTAACATTATCAATATCAGCATGGAGTTAAAATACTTGTGGTTAAAAACTTAAAAGCTTACAGTATGATAGAAAAAATTCTCGGGTATCTTTTTTGGTACTTTTAAATTAGGAGTTTCACCGACTTTTTAGCTCACCTTGAGATGTTCTCGTGTGGGCTACTCTGATCATGCAGCGACTGTCGTTTCCAGGAATTTTTATTACATCTAAGTCAAAGAAGATAAAGACTTGAAACTACCTTAAATATTTGCACTTGACGTCATAATGTTTGTGAATAAAAAACTTTGTTCGTCATATTTTTTGCAAGATGACCGACATAGCGACTAGTTTGAAAAGATTGTATTATCTATATCTCATGACGAGCTGATGATACAATATGTTTGAATATTAATGTGTGAAAACTTCTTGTTTTGTATCTGATTTCTGAGAATAAAAAACTCAAGATACAAAGACAAGGTATTAATACAAGATGTTGAAATAGTGATGTGTACAATCTTATGATTTTTGAGATTGAAAAATACAATTTGGCTGATCTGACGGCCATCTTAAGATGATTGTTATATCGGCTCATCCGGAGGTTTAAGGAGGAAGATGGAAGTTCACGAATTCACTCATTTATACATATAATTTTGAACGGCTAACACTTTGGCATGCATAAATACTTTGAAGAGGTCAAATTTTGAATAAATTTCATTGTATTTTTACTAAAAACCGTTTTTTTTCTTCAATTTCCTCAAGTTTTCCCACTAAAACATATTTTGACAAAGTTTTATTAAATCAGTTGATGGTGGGCGTCGAGGCCTGTTCTTTGCCTCTTGTTAAATGGTCGACAGAAGATCACCTTGTAATTTGAGCAATATTTACAACCCTCATTACTATTTCTTATTAATTCTTATTAGTTCTCATTACTTTCTTGCTGTGAAGGATTGAGGTTAACTAAGTAAACACTTATTCTTAAAACTTCTTGAACTTTTTTCTTAATTTGACTTGAACTGTTGTTGCGAGAGTCCGGTATCAGTGACAGGCTCTTATATTTATGTTCCTTGTTTTTTGTGTGTTTTCATCGCGTTTTATCGGTTGATCCTTGGGTGAAAAAACTTACTAGGCCGTGGCCTCATAAGTACAATGCCGATGGCTTATAACTGTGATAAACATGTTGAAAATTGAAAGATTTCACAACAGTCTGCAGGTTTTGTTTCATAAGACGTTTACGAGAACAAGAGCTAAGGTGTTTATTTATATTAATAACTGCACACTTGTTATTTATGTACTTTTGGTAACTACTCGTCGTTAACAAAGATCAATTAAATGTATGATTGTATATTTATGTTTCAGTTCAGTTTTGTTTATCAAAATTTTAATATATAAAACAGTCGCCAATTTGTGTGTGTATTACATTGCTATATTGAAGCGAACTTGATGAATAACTTGTGTTCAATCCATTTTGTATTTTGACAAATAAAACATGTTTAAACTAAATAAACTACGACGTTAATCGCGGCGGGTGACATAGTGTAGAAGGAAACGCTTACTCAACCGCGAGCACCTCGTATCGCTTCTAGTTTTGTTGTTGCTGTTTTTTTTTTAAAGAGTTCGTGATGTTTCCTTTTTCAGTTAATATTTGTATTTTTTCCTTTAGTTCGCCAATATATATGTTCATGGACTGACTGCTTTTGAATATCGTCTTAGTTTTTGGTATTTACTACTTGAAGTCTTATATTTTGTCCTCGTGTGATAAATACCTTGCACATTGTTATATATTTGAAGTGGTAAATCTTTATGTTCGATGTAAACCTTCATATTTGAAAGCATGCTGCCGACGACAGCACAAAATGTTGTTTCTTACCCCCTGATAACGAGTGTAGTGTTATTGATGAACCGTTGCAGTAATAGTCTCAATAATCTAGACTCTTTTCACGGGAGTCAAAGCGGTTTGATGATCGAGACTATTGCATTAAACGTAAGTATTGTGTTGGTGTTAATGCCTGAACTGTTTGAACGTTAGGTTAATGACTGATGCTGTATTGAATGGCACTGTTTATCGATACATCGTTGCGTCACACGCCGTTTACTTTACGAAGTGACGAGTTCAGCATTGCAAAATCCTGATATTTGAATTATTGCCAGTTGCAAAAAGTTAATATGTCTAGATTCTGCATATGCCATCTCTAACGATCTTTGTCTAAATGTCAAACGTCTACGGAATATCAATGAACCGAACACAATTATTGCAGGCCGTCATGTAAACTTGTTATTATTGGACTTAATTTGTTGTTGTTGTTTTGCATATTGTTGGATATACGCATTTATTCTTAAATAGTATTCCGCAGCGCTACCCCAGTGGAAGAATGTTCGTTAGCGGGAGACGCGAGTTTGATTCCCGGTTGCGTCAATTATGTGATCTTCTCGCTCCCTGCTTCGCCCTCAGCATTCTGGGTAGAAGGACTTTTTGGTGCGGTGTCAGGATAATGCGACCGAGTAAAGAATCATGTAAATGTACCTGCAGCGTGATTTTATAGTGATACATCACTATAAAGTCGCCACAAGAATATAGATACCGTCTTGATATGACCGAAACATGAGTTTAAGGGACGTTAAACCCTAATTAAACAAACACTCAAAAATATAAAACTCTTTGACAAAATGTTTGAATACGTGGAGAATAAGTGTCACCTTAATGTGCATCAAGAAAAATACACATACATATGTAATTTGGGCAACTTAACTTTATATTATTTTTAAAACAAACTTTATCATCAAACATATAGTCATGTCGGAGTAGGTTTCGAGCAGGCTTCGCATCTTTGGTGGTACATGTGCCTTTGTTGTTGTTTGTTGGCATTTTTCACGACCGTCTACCCCTCTTATTCAGATATTATTCTTTCGGACTTAGCAATGACAATGTGAAGCCATGCAGTAAACCTTTAGACTTACAACAGTTTGACGTATTTTCTTGTTTGGCATCAATACGCCAACTAAGTATTTGTTGACATTAAAGGGGCAATTTTATGAGCAATAACCTTGCTACAATTAACATGTTTTGATTCGTACACTCTGAACAGTTTGAGTTACCTTGTGGTATTTAAGAAATGACATTCTGTCTGTCTCTATTCATGCGTCATGAACAACAATGGGCTGTTCCAAACTGCATAACGACAAGGCCGTTTATGTTGACATTGCGACATTCAATTTTTGTTCATAACGCGAGAATAAAGACTAACATAAATGTCGTTTCTTATATTCACAATTTTAGCAACACTTTATCTAATTATAAAGATAGATATTTGTTGTAAGGAATTGGTCACCCTTTCGTTAAATGGAATGTTCCAACGAATTTGGTTTCACCGTGACGTCACAGAGTTAAGTATATTCAGTGTCACTGAAAGGAAACAATGCCAATTGTAAATATAATGAAATCAATAACAAAGACATAACTATTATTTCTTCTCTTCAGTTGTTAGTCTTCTCGTTAACTTTTACTACATATTGTTAAACGAAATAAAATTCAGTGTTACTACCACGTAAAGACAAAGAGTAAAGGATACCGATAATAGCTGCGCTGTGACTGTATCAAAACAAGAGAAATCAGACATTCAGATAACCAACAGCGGTTACCATGTTTTCTCCTACGATCCATATAGGTTACGTCACTCTGGAGAGGTGGGTTTTATAAATTTATCCCACATGTTAGAT
>JAUMGZ010178249.1:0-14248 GCA_032359645.1 Pododesmus macrochisma | reverse complement strand
ATGGACACAGCTGTTCCATTTATGTCAGCATCAATTGTTTCTATAAACTTTTCTTAAAAGTGTCCCAATTTGGGTACAGTGACGTTAGGAGTGAGCGCTGAATTTCTCCCACACAAGCCATTCTAAGTGGACAGAACTTCAGAATAACAGGACCAGGTGGACCATAATACATAAGTGAATAGTGGTATTTAGGGCTATAACACTTACTCCACACTCTAATATTCTGTTTTTTCTCTTTCTATGATTGTTCTTCTAATAAAAGGCATATGTTATTGCCCATGCTCTACAGCAAGTCTACAAAACTGTGTTTACAACGCACCCTAACAGTAAAGTCCAAAACAGACAATTCTCTGTAGTGCTGTGCATCATTCACTTTAAAAGGGTTTATTTGTTTAAGTGTTTTATGGATACCTGTGCAGTTTTCTGTTGTGTTGACAACAACCAATACTGCTTAAATGCCCATTTCGTATGCTAGTAGTCAAAAAGCCAAGTCGATTCGACAGAAGTCGGATACTCGTGGAAGTCGCCATTACTGAAATCTACAGTCTCGTGAAATCTCGTTGTGATTTGCATATTCAATGAGCATGCTTCGTGAAGCGCTTCCTTCAAAACAATCAAGCACTCATTGTACACGGACAGGTGCGCGAGGATGGAGGTAGAACTGAAGTGTCCGCTGTGTCGGGATTTTTTCTGCAACCCTGTGCTTTTACCATGTTCTCATTCTGTGTGTTTTATATGTGCGGAAAAGGCTCAAGAACCTTCGCAAAATTTTATTTCTCAATTAACGTTAGATGATCCATCGACACCTGTAATAGGTGATGGTGACACAAGGGATTTCCCCGACATTGATAAAGTCAGTTTGTTGAGTGAGACTGACAGTGGGGTGGTTTGTAACAGTAGGCCAAATAGTTATGTTGGCACTGCAAGTATTAACAATATATTTCAAGCAGTACAGGGAAGCGTTTTTGGAATTAAATGTCCTGTTTGTAAAAAGAATGTGTTTCTGGATGAAAGTGGTTATAACTCTTTGCCAAAAAACAAAGTTTTGGAAGTTATTGTAGACAAATATTGTGGGGAACACAATAAGCGGAGAATAATTTCTGTGAATTGTGAGTTGTGTGAAGATGGAAGGACCATCGCCTCGGTTATGTGTGAACAATGTGAGGTATTTTATTGTGATCAGTGTAGGGAGAGTTGTCACCCTGCCCGGGGGACACTCGCAAAACATAACCTTGTAGACCCGTTACAGGGTAAAGCAATACTTCGTGCCAAAAACAAAGGAAAAGAAGCCAAGTGTCATGACCATGTGGATGAGCATCTTAGCATGTATTGTTTAATGTGTAAAACTCCAGTATGTTACATTTGTCATCAAGAAGGTCGGCACATAAATCATGATGTGCAAGCCCTGGGGGCAATGTCTAAATCACACAAGGTAAGATCAAAGGGTGCCCAATAATAGACCATTATTACAAATTATCTCACACTACTCAGAGAATTTAGAGCTGCGTCTTTTCTGCTTAGATCACACAAAGCGGAATTGTACATACGCTCACGTTAAGAAAATAGAAAATGGTACCCAACCATATTTAACTGTTTATATTCTATAATATATATATTTGAACATGCATATGTACATGTACATTGAATAGGTGAAAAACCTGCAGACTTGCAATTGAGATCCTTAACTCATAGTTTTGTTTTAAATTGTAATTCCCTGTCTTAATGGAATTAAAAAAAAACACTTACAATTTCATTGAAATAATTGATTTTGTCATTGTTATTTGTACTAATGTATGTGTTACGTTGATTTTGCATTTGATATATGTATATATTATTTTTTCACTTCTTTCAATATTGAAAAGTACATATATGTGTATAACATGTTATACAAGAACATTTAAAGAAAAATTATAAACATGTCTAACATTATAATTGTTTGTATATAATTAATTAAACATTAAATTTTTAAAGCTTTTCTATCTCCTATCATTAACTTCTTTACTGGTGATGATTCTACTGTTACATTTACATTTTATAACCAAAAGTGATTTGTGAATAAAATAGGGTTGACTGTAAAGAATAATAATTTTTCTTTTTTCAAATTCCTAATTCAATTCAAAAATACATATCAACACACTCTAGTGACAAGAGTAGTCTTGAAAAAACTTGATTTTTGTGATGCAATTAATTAAGGAAGTTCAGGAAACAGCATGGCATTTATTTGCCTGTACACTTCTTTAATCTCTTTAGAAATAATTTTAAAATTTAAAGTACTTTATGTTGTAACTTTTTTTGCTTTAATTCTGTTTCACCATTTGGGCCAGTACGCAAATAGAATTTATTGATAATATTGTTAATTTTCACATAGAGACTGATACATGTATTCCCAAACTGTACAAGAGCATTAGAGTATACTGTTGTTATAACAATTACTCCAGAACCTCACCAGAAAATCATTAAATTGATTAATCATAACAATTCTGGCCCTTTAACGATCCTGTGTACAGAGACTTTCAGCCTCCGTAACATTGTGCATGTTGTCAGGCAGTGGCTGAGCAGGACTTTGTCTGGGTACTATGATTGATCAGCTACAATACACATCTCTCCAGTCTGTCACTCATCTCATCCATAACATTTTACACTCATAAAATATGACAACAAAATTGTCAAAACCAAATTTATAGTCCTGTCAGGGGACCATTAAAACTAGGAAAATTGACATGATTAGCTACTGTACATAATTGATAAGTTTGCTTAAATGTACCTCCCAAGTTATGAGTGTTAATGACTATTCGTGTATATAGCATACTTGATTATATTAGCTTTTGAAGCTATGAGTGTATGTATGCACATTTATGTCAATCATAAACATCATGGCATAAGATCCTGATTTTTTTCTGATTAATGTACCAGTATTTATAACTATCATGACTATACTGACATAATATATATATGTATGTTTGATAAATTTGATACATCTAAGATTGTTCAGTTGTTTGATTTAGTTTCTTTAACTTTATAATATCTTATCCGTTTCATTGCAATACATACATACATATAATGTACATGTATATCTTCAGTACAGTAGCAAAAATAATACTTACACTCTATATCTAGAAATAAAACAATTCAAATATAAAACTTCAAACATTTAAGAATGGATTTGAATGTGCCATGGTATTTATTCTAGAATTATTCATGTCATGTACATGTATCTTCTGGTAAATCAAATATTAACATACATGTACTTTATACCCAGTGGTACAAATGTACAGCTATTGTATCGGGTAAAACATCTAAACCTTTAGGTAACTGGTTCATAATATGTATAACTAATGAAGCTTGTCATATTTTGTGATGTCATATCGGAATGTTTAGTTTATCATCGAGATAGAGTTACACAGATAAGACCAGACTGCTGTTAATTGATTAGTTATTCATGATTATGTATTATTGTATAGATGTGTGTTACTCTACAGCAGATGTCGCTGTCCATTCATTGATGGGGTTACAATTGGTACAAATTAAAGGTTAAATTCTTAGTTTAATACACAGTTATATTATAACACACAAATTTGGGGCTTAAATTGACTATCGTCTACATTTCTATGGCAATTTTTTTTCAAAGTGCTTTCAACATCCATTGTACATGTAACTTCAATGCACACAAGGTGTGTGGGTTTGACTCACAGTTACCTGTACATGTACATGCACCTTGAAATTATAATACTTTTTCTGTACATCCAGTCCTGTGTAGTCTTGTATTATTTGTGTTTATGTCCGGTTTGATTCAAAACAAACAGTGCTATAGACACATAGTGTATTATGACAAAATAATGTTCTACATGTATGGGTACATAAACTGATAAAGAACAAGACTTCTTATATTCAGTAACTACACAGTACATCATTTACAATGTAGCATACAATAAATAAATATGGCATATATATAGTATACTGGTATGAATTTGTTATCATTATCAAAGACATGGGGTTATATCTCTGAACTACAGGTATATGAATTGTTTATAATTATAACATGGAACATCAAGTTAGACAATATTCTTGGGACAAAATGATTTCAATGTAAGTGTACTTTGGTAGCTAGGCTACATGTATACCACCAATTAGCTCATTTAAAAACAGATTTGATTTCATATTTATATACATGTACATTATATATTTATATTTATATATATATAGATATTTAATCAAGAAATCTTCAAGTTGTTTTTTAATTTCTTTTTAAGGTTCTGATGACTAATCGTCATATTTTTGCAAAACTGTACATATCAAGTTGCTAAGTCATGATACACAGTTCATTGTATATTTGTCATACATGTTATATGAACCCATTCAGGTTTACTGGTTAAATAAAAAATCTATGCTGATTTAATGATCATGATTACTCATATATGAATTAAGAAAAAATAGTTCTTTTCACAAATGATAATACAACTTGACTTTTCATATATAGTTTTGAAAACATATGTTTCCAAAATATTCATGACAAGTTGAGGTACATATGTATATACAGGTACATTGTAAAGAGGTTTATGCATACACAATAAACACTATTTAAGTTGTGTAAAGATCATAACATTTTTGTCAATTTATAAATCCTTTATACATAATTTTGATAATTTTCTGTTTTACATGTATATATGTATAGCCAGGCGTGGCATATACATGGTCTGGTCTGATCTGACCAAAGGGACCAGATAGACCAGACTATGTTTTTATCATGCATATTCTTTATATTTATAAACTAAAAAATAATGATGGTTTTTTTGTATATGTATGTGAACCTCTTGTATATGTAACTCATTTACATACAAGGAACTGAATTCGAAGCAAGACTTTGTGTTTATAACTAAAAACTTTAAATATTTCACTCAATTTGAAAGTACATGTACATGTATTAAATAAACATATTTTCAAACTTGATGTCAAAATCAATATAAATATGACAGTTTTAAATAGTTACAAAGGTGTTGAGGGAGGCCTGGCGCCATGTCTACCCGTGCACAGTGTGGGACAGGATGTCAACAAGGCTGGCATGTCACCATGCGATTCTGAAGGACTGGTGTTTGTTAGTGGTCTATATCAACAGACCTCCATGCTGTTTAGATTCTACAGTGTATAGCTGGTATATACAGGTCCCCAAGTGAGCGTGACAAAAGTTACCTAATTATGAAGTATGAAGAGAAACTTGGTCCCTTTGTTACAACTGTTAAAAAAGAAAAATGTCAACCAAGTCAAAAACTCCCACAGTTCAGTGTACATCAGGAATACATTATATATATATATATACATGTAAATAACCAATTAAAACATTGCTGTAAATATAAATGTTGCATGACTTGTTTCTTTTCAATGGGCCATATCAACAATTTAATTCCGAATTGTCGAAGAAGATTTTTTTTTTTAATTCTCTGAAACAGTATAAACATATACATGAATAATGTCCACAGATCAAGTTGACATATTACTAGAGAATTTCATTAGATGATGATTAATACATGACGAATTCCGATAAAACTTTGATTTGCTCAAATATTTTGATCAATAGTTGACATATTTTTATTATTAATTATTGATTATACGTACATGTATAATATATAAAGTTTACAAACAAATGGAATTACAGTAATGGATATTCTACAAAAGGTGCCATCACTCAGAGTCTCCATATAAATACCATTTTATACATTAACAATATTTAAAGGTCCAGTATACATATATATTTGTACCTATGTACTTATGTCATGAACATAACATAGTATTTATTGTTACTGGTTAATGAGATTAGATTTTATTATAGATACTTACATAGCACACAGTATGAGTCAGTGTAATATTTCTGTATTCTTATATTCCTAAGGATTACTGATGATATTTCAAAGATTAACATTTATATACATGTATGATATAGATGTTTTGTTCATGTTTGTTTAGTGAACAGTTGATCATGTGTGTTGAATTATTATACAAACATAATATTATATACAGCATTAATTTAGCATTCCTTCAATGACCATGACTTTTTACATGGTAAATTGACAATACATGTAATTTTTATGATTATATGACAATATTTGATATATGCCTGTGTACATGTATGTATTGTCCTTAAGAACTACATGCATTTATTGACATAGAAATATTTATAATCGTTAAAAAAGAACTATGAGTTACATGTGCTACACCATATTATATGTATCTTTAGGAAGGTACATGTAACACGTAAAATTGATTTTATATCAAATTTACTGTTTTGCACTACAAATGAGTTGAAAATGGGAAACAGTTGAACAAAGTATCAATAATAAATATCTTTTGTTAGTTTTCATAGGTACAAAATGTACTGTAGCGACAATGATATACGTATACGTACAGATTCAAACTGAAAGCTTAAATTATACAAACTATCATAGTGTTATAATACAATATTGTGAGTGTTCATGTGTAAACATTGCTGTAATAAAACTTAATCTGTTGTTTAAGATGTTTACTTTGAGTCATTGGTCCGGTTTCTGGTCTAAATATTCATGTACCCGGTATACATGTATGTCAGGTAAATAATGACTTTAGTATGAAAACATTTAAGTATAGATAACGGACAGTTTATACAATGCGACCTTAAGGATAAGTACATGTATATGAGAGTTTACAGCATATATTATATGAGGTGTGTCAAAAAACATATGATTCATTCTGAAAGATTTTTAAGCTGTTTGAAATATAAAGTTATGAAATAACTATGAAGATAAATAATTATATATATGATATATACGAATGTATTGATTTGCCTTATAGGTGTTCCTCTACTGTTTGAATTTTAAAGACCATTGACTTGAAGATAAACTTTGCATGTATGATATTGTCTTCGTAGGATTTATACATATAGATCTCATATATTGTTTATATGTTTTGACAATTGAATATAATCATAAACGTTAAATTGTATGCATATCGATCTACAATGTATGAGTATTGAGACTATGAAGTTAGAAGCTATAAATGCTTTCAACTTTATGTTGTAGAAGAAATAACAAGCTAAGACACTCCTTAGATTGGAGATGTGCTGCAATGTAACTACATATGTGATAAAAATAGACATACAAAGTATAAAGGTCAATCAATGCAACTGAAAACTAAGCTAAAATTTGAGAATTACAACAAAAATTTCTGGTCTCTTAGATAGGACTCACTCTAACAAATTTGAAGAATCTAGAATCTATGATGCCTAGAATTTGTTTTGATATATGATACATCCAATATAAAGCTATAATGTGTGTGGGGAACATTTAATATTCTCCCTAATTCAAGGTCAATTTTCTAATTGTTACACACAATTACAAGATGTTATTCCCATACATCCTTTTGAGGAGACAAGTGCTGTTTCTGTCAGCTTTATTGGCCTATTTGTTTGTCCTATCACTCCTAAGTGACCATATCATGATGTGTGCCTGCAGATTGGCCTGTCTACATAGACAGATCTATTGGTCAGTTGGGTTCCCTGGACACTTCATTGGCGCCATGGCCTTACTTCTTGTCCATTATTTACACCCAGTATAGGCAGTTTGTGTCCAGTTTTCAATTAAACACACTGATTAACAGCATACCCATGTTGATGAAGCTGCATCCTAGGTGTAGATGATGTGTGCACTGGTCATTCAGACTCTGTGTATTTATAATTTCAAATGTTTGCTGACCTAACAACCCAGACATTTGATCAATGGATTGAAGAGGCAGTTCACTGGGATGTGTTAGATTATATTTAACTGAGTAAACTTTCCTTGATTTGAATGCCAGACCAAAACTTGTCAATAAGAATACAGATATGTGTTATGGATTAGAGTCACACCCACCCTACTATACTAACCAACAAGCATCAATTTGCGTTGCATTTACGATCGTAGATTAATAAATGAAAATTTAAACCTTAATTAATTCAAAATACATTTTTATATGGCCAGATAATCTCATATGTTTCAGAAGTCAAAAGTATTTGGCAACTGAGTTAAAAAAGAGTTACAATTTAAAAAAAATAAAAAAAAATAAAAATGATGGCAGAAAGTTCTTTCCTTGTTATTTCTAGATTGATATTATTAACACTTGAAATAAAAACTATTTTAAGGTACCTTGTTTGAAGTAAATCAAAAAGTTTCAATGATGCTGTCATATTCTTCAGAGATTGAGACTTGAAAGATAAATTTACAAAGAATGGTATTCATAGCTGTTACTTAATATGTATAAGACTGTATTAATACTGCAGTCCTATTCATCACTTGGGTAACTCCTGAAAAAATCAATCATAAATTGAATCTTGCATTCTCATGTATACAATAATTAATATTCTCTTATTTCATTTTACAGACAGAGCTGTCACAAACCCTACAGATTCTGTCAGAGAAAGCCAAATCAGGGACGGAATTTATCCAGAAGATACGAGGGATGTCGGATAAAGTGCATGTAAGCTTGTTCTCTGTTCCCAGTGGCCTTATTAAATTGCTGTTCTCTTGTCATTTGAATCTCACTTCTAGGACTTGCAGTAAGATAGATCATATTTAAACAACTAATTAAAGTAATTGGTACCAAAAGGTTTTTCTTACTCATACTACACAATGTCTGGTAGGGATACATTTTCTGAAAAATTCTACTGTACCTAAAAATCTATGAAAAACTCACAATATCTAAATGCTGGGATCAATATAAACATAAGATCCCAGCCCAATGGTACTAGAAAATGATTATGTAACAACAAATTTACATGGATGCTATAAAAACATAAAATCAATGATGTTTAAGGTGTATTGTAGATTCTTTAAAGAAAAGGTTAAGATGGCTTATATATTGAAGTCTAGGATTCCTGTTCCTTGTCATTTGTCTGTAGAAGGAAGCCATTGTTTAAAACAAAGCATGAAGAGTCAGTCCTGTTATAGAGAACACAATGACACACAAGGCAGCTGTAACACACTCCTCCCCCTCTTGTTCAACTCTCCCCACCATGAAATTGAATAATGAGGAGTTCTAAAAATAATTCATTTTCTTTTCATGTTTAAAAGGATTGCTCATACTGAAATTACAGCCATCCAAAGACACTGAGAGAACAAATACTAGAGGGACCCTATAGTACAGAGAAAGTGATTAATACAAATCTGTTATAGGGTGATTCACCCCAAGTTATCAGTGATTAAAAGAATTGTAGAATATCGTGATTATTAAAACCAAGGCATAAAACTGTTGTGTACAATAACTGGTACCCTATACAGACTGGTTTAAATCAGAAAATATCAATATGGTTATTGTGGTTTTAATTAGTATTTAAACAATATTAACTTGATTCATCTTGGCAAACACACATCTCTAGTATAATAATTAAATATGACTCATTTCTGACATGTAACATAAGCTAGTGCATTTTATTTCAAAGACGTATTTGGTGACAGTTCTATGACCCTTAATATAAACTGTGTAAGGATATCTGATACAGAAAGTCATTTTTGCTGCTTTTTGGTAAAGCATGCAAGATGAAAACACTTTTACTTATGTTTATTTCTAAGGCCAACATGAAATGTATATATAATATTACAGATCGGTGGAGCCTATTTACAAACTGTTCCTTGTTAGACTTCCCCAGTTATGGGGTGGACATGTCTAGGGTTCGTTAGTCGTACTTTAAAGTTTTGTTGTTGCCAGCTGATCAGGTAAACAATGTAACAGTACCCGAGAACAAACAATAACAGTGTGTACAGCCGTGCCAGTAAAACGCTGTGCCAGTAAACTCCCTGTCGTGAGACAGCTTTGTCCCCAAAATAGTCAAATAAAGTTAGCGTCACCTATAAATAGAACGCATTTCTTTATGCCATTGATGTTCTAGATCTTATGGTGCCATAAATTTCTTAATGTTACAAAGACAGCTATAGAAATTTATTGTATGTTTTATATTTGATTCAATGGCTGTTTACAGTTTAAAACTTTTTTAGTTTTTCTGAATATATCACACTAAACATGACTTTACTAATGGATCTTGAGTAAGGGTTTGAGGTAGACAGTTTTAAAAACTGGAAAGTTTCTTGAACATTTTGTGATTTATAATATTGATAGAAAATGTCAAATGTCATAAAATGTAGAACGTTTAAGGATTAACATGTTGTAGGCCCTAGAATTTATCGTTCATCAATAGCCCTGTAAACCTCATGGGTACCTGCATGATCATGCTCGATTATTGATTTTACTGGTTTATTTATTGGGGAGCACAAGAATAGATGGCGTGATAAGGCGACAGAATGTCTACAGATAAACTGGGTAGAAATATAACTATTTTATTATTAAATATATAGAGTGGTCACTAAAAGTCACTGTGTCATTCATTATTCACTGAAATCTCCAAATGAGTTATGAGGAGTGAGGAAAGCTTATCTTATACATGACTGGACATATGGTGGTCACTAGACTGTATAAAATATAATTTTCTCGTAAATCTTGTAGTTATTATGTAGGGCTTTACATCAGAATCACCGCCAACACATTTAATGTCACTTCATATATTGTATCTAGTTTATATGTGTATATGATATACTATATATACTGGAGTACTTTTATAATTAGGTCCCTTGTACTCTCCCCTATCTATGATATAGCGTTTCCTTGTGATTTAATCCTCCTGTAATCCACAGTCCTCCTCACTGTCTATAAATTAAAATGACTTCCTGTGATGATCCTCCCAACCATCTAAAACATAAATTTCCCAATAACTACCATATATATAATCCTCCCTTAACTCCCCAGTACTCCCCACCATCTATAACATTGTCTCCCCTTGATACTCTTGCCCAATATCTATAACATTGTCTCCCCTTGATAATCCTCCCCATTATCTATAACATTGACTCCCCTTGATACTCTTCCCCAATATCTATAACATTGTCTCCCCTTGATAATCCTCCCCAACATCTATAACATTGTCTCCCCTTGATAATCCTTCACACCATCTATAACATCTCAAGACTCTTCATTGTATATTCAGAATTTCAGATATGACCTTGTCAGACCATTAGATCATGCACTCTCTCTGACCTGTGGGTCAGTTCCTTCCTATACAGAACTACATTATGTAGTTATATTGTGTATTTGGATGCTCCAATTAGGCTAATTATTGTTCCACAATACAGGGTGTTTATGAATGCACGCTGGCATCGAGAGTTGTGTCAAACATACAAACCATGCTGTGTAGCCTTAGAACCATCTCTAATATTATAGTTACAACATCACATACTTGCACTTTTACAATGGTATGATGTTCATCATCTTTGGTAAAAATCTCCCCTCCATGTTTACTAAAATAAAGATTTATATTTATAGAGTATTTTTAACAAATTTTTTTTAAACTCTGATTAATACTGCTGTAATTTTATTCCCTCAGGCTTAGATTTGTTAATGTTTGTTGTCAAATGTAAATTTTACATTGTTGATGGTTTATTGTTCAGCAACGGATTGACAGCTCATCAAGAACTATTGAATTAATATATATTTTGTACCTTTCTTACTGGCTTAAGGATTATGATTCCCAAATTGGCTTATGAAACATGACATTGAGATTGACAGTTGTTTTCTTGTTAATACAGATATTGTTTATTGTTTTCAAATAATTAATATTTGTTTCAGTACTATTTACAAGACATATTTATTGAACCATTTATACAACAGACTTGTTGGTGGATAATTCCATATAATAAAACAGTTATTGACTTCTAAATCAGCCTCAGTAAAGATAGTTTTTTTTTTAGTTGATAAAACCTTGCATTAACATCATTAAAAATCAGTAGTTTTATAATTAAGAAATACAAAAATGGACAGGTTTATTTACTCTTTACATGTATCTTATATTTTAGGGAAATTCTGTGGACTTTGAAGCAAATGTAGTGGCCCAATGTGACGCTCTGATAGAAGCTGTTAAAAAGAGAAAGCAAGACCTATTGGAGAGTGTAAACCAAGAGAGACTCCTTAAGTCAAGGGTTCTGAAGGATCAAGTGTCACAATGTACCAGCCTATTACAGCGGACCACTGGACTCATTCACTTTTGTGTCGAAGTCCTCAAAGAGAGTGATTCTGCTTCTTTTCTACAGGTTTGTTTCCATCGATACACACAGTGACATGTTAAACAGGTTTTTCTCCAAAGTATCTTATAAAGTGCTAGTTTACCAATGGTTTTGTTACTTTTAATAAGGAAACCAGGGCTTACATTATTGACTAGCCTGGTATAGTTTAAACTAAAACAAAAAGTATCATTTTTTTGTCAGACAGGACTTTTTTGGGGTTCCAACTGCATGCACATATATAAGTTACAATAATGTTGCCATTTGCAACTTCAGCAAAGTAGTAAAAGCACAAAAATTAACATTTCATATGTACTTATTTCTTAATATGACAAATTAAAGGATACATCCATATCTCAATGTAATGTAGCAAGCATAAATAGAAATAGAAAACAGCACGAAAACTGTCTGTGTAAAAGATACCTGCCAAAAAGTCAGGTCTAATTTCAAAGTCAGTCCACCAACTGTTCCTCAAAAGTCAAGAGCATAATGTGGACTCATGACCTAGGAACTCACTAAAAGCTGAAAAGCATAAATAAGGGGGGGGGGGGAAGAAGGATCCAGTAAGATGTTATTTATATTCATCATCATCATCATGTATTAGTAGATTTAAGCAAAGGCCATTGGCTTTTGTTGCGACATACTTCTTCTTGCTTAGAATATAGTATGATATTCCTACTTTTTAACATCATTGCTTTTGGGGATAAACATGAGTTATAACTTGTACTTCAAAGCAGTTATTAAATTGTTTTAATGTAAATATAAAACTTTGTATTTATAAGAACCCATTAACCATGGTCTAAAAACCTTTCCTTGAACACAAAAGTATTCTTAACTTTATAGCTATGAAGTGATTTTAATTACCAACACAATTCATATTCAAGATATTTCTTTAATTTGAAATATAAGTTAATTAAAGTTATAGAGATATTATAAAGACTACATTGAATACATGCATGTTTTCCTTGACATTTCACAAACAAACATTGCATGTTAACAAGTACCGCCAATTTATGACATACAGCTGTAATAAAGATCTCTTACAACTACACACTACATGTGAACCATGTTATATTACCTGTAGAATAGTGAGTCGCTGATAATAATTTTGTTCTTTATGAAGTTTGAATAGACACAATCTTCATGTCTACACAAAGTCACATAAGAAATACCTTTATTGTACTTTTAAATTACATTATTAAATCTTCTTGTTGAGGTTGCCGGTCGTCTTCACTGTTTAATAAAAATATCAGCACATAGTTGACATGAGTGGCTTTACACAGCCTGATTTCTATGATCAATAATATGTTTAAACTATTATATACTAAACTGTGAAGGTGTCACAGCATGGAGAGTTTTATCATAAAATCTACATTTCCGTGCCTTTGTTGAGGCTTTGTCGTGCCATATTGTGGTGAGTGCTATGACACCTTTGTAAAGGTTTTCCGATTAAATCAGTTTTCAATGGTGAGGTTATTTTTAAGTGGTTTTTGACCGTTTCTGATCTTGAAGTGTTTTCTTTGTGAATATCTGATTAGGTTGTGAGATTTTATACTGGCTTTGATAATTCAAAAATATAGAAAAAAATTCATTCATTTTATAGTATAGAGCTTTAACATAAGCAAACTCAAAAGAAGAATATTTGTTAGATATAGGATGTATCATTATAGTTTGTTTCCGAACAGTTCCTGCAGTTTGTGTGTATAACAATGATAATCTTTTGAGTGTGTCAAGATTTCATTGTATACAATATTATGTGTCTTTTATCTATCTTGTTTGGGTGGCTGTCATTTGAGGTTGACAATACTTGAACTTGATAAATACACACATGTATTGTTGTTCTGGCGCCCCATGGCTATTGTAGAAAGATGTAAACATAACTGGATACACAAAGTAAACAATGGTCAAATTCCTCCTGATCACGGCCAGAAAAACAGGCAACCGTTACTGAAGAAGGCACATTTTTCTGTTGACAAATGTTGTTATGCGGTGCAGATGAGTGACTTTATTGTCAGGTGTATTACAATAGACATAGCTGTGAGGTAGTATCGTCTCTTCTGGACAGTGTCGTTCATTACTATCTATCATCCCAGGTCCCAGTCCATGTCTGTTTACTTTTTGGAACTTCAGGAAGTGAGTCGTGT
>JAUMGZ010178238.1:3411-14253 GCA_032359645.1 Pododesmus macrochisma | reverse complement strand
ACCAGCAAAGTCAAATTTGTATGCATATCTCTTGCCGTGGACTTTAGTCATGATGTTCTTGTCGTAGTAGTATCTGAGAGCTCTGCTCAGTTTGTCGTAGTTCATATTTGGTTTACTTTTCCTCTCACCCCACCGTCGTGCTACCTCGTCTGGATCTGAGAGCTTGAACTCACCATTGCTGCCTTCCCATGTGATACAGCCAGCATTTCGTCGATCAGACAAAAGTTCCAGGAGAAACTGCCACAGCTGTATTTGTCCACTTCCTATGAAAAGAAAGCAATGTTTCATTAAGAAATACCTCCAATAATTGTAAATCAAAACGTCTCGTTAAAATATTACCAATGCTTTGGAAAACAGTTCAGGAAATTACAATTTTGAAGGAAAGAATGAAATAGAAACACACAATTGTTCATGAGGGAGTTCAATTAATAAATGAATAATTTATATAGGAAAATTCTAAAAAGACTGAACAAACCATACACAAAATGAATCCGACACAACAGAACAAGAGGCCCAAGGGGCCTTAACGTCCACCTGGATACATAAAATATGCAAGAAAATCTTTCGACAAAATTCCAAGGAACATCTACATAAAGTTTCGTAAAACTCTAATTAACGGTTCTTGACATGAAGATGAAAATGTCTCAGCGAATCAAAAGTCAGGGCAGCCATATTGGATGAAGTTCGGTAATGTCGAACAAACATATGTAAGGGGAACACGGAAGCAATATGTGCATCACGTTTCTTGAAAATCTGATCAACGGTTATTGACAAGAAGTCAAACATGTCTCAGGCAATTAGAAGCCATGGTGGACATATTGAATGGAGTTCCGCAACATCAGACACGAATCTGAAAGGGGACTGTGCATGGGACACGTACATCAAGTTTCGTAAAAATCTGACCAATAGTTCTTGATAAGAAGTCAAAAAATGCCCAGCCAATCAGAAGCCAAGGTGGCCATAATGGATGGAGTTAAGCAACGTCGGACACATATATGAAAGCGGACCATGCAAGGAACATTTACATTAAGTTTCGTAAAATCTGACCAACTGTTTAAGTCGGTCCGCATGGATTACTAGTCTTGATGTTTGTTGTGATGTTGATTTAACTAATTACATTCCGGTGCTTCATTGTTTGACGCAGTTGTTGCTTGTTTGTCAATGTCTCTCGTTCTGTTGATCCTATTCATATGTTTTTTACAAGAAGTCAAAAATGTATCAGCCAATCAGAAGCTACGCCGACCATATTGGATAGAATCCGGCAACATCAAACACAATTCTAAAAGGAGACCATGCAATGACGGACGGATCGGTATAAGAAAAAAAGTGCACAAGGGCGTTGTCCAGGTGGACTAAAAAAGGACTTTACTTGAACAAAGCAAAATATCAAATAAAGATTTTAACTGAAAACCCCTGACCAAATAGTGAGAAAATTACAACATACGATGTAAAACTTTCGTAACATTAGAATTTAAATATGACACCGTCAACAAAGCTTTTTCAACATATTTGTACCAATGAGAAAAGACAATTTGGACATAACTAATGACATTTGTTTGTGTAACAGAAAAATCCTTGATCTTACCTGAGCTAGATAGTCGACTTGATATTGGTCCATACAAGGTGTAAGGATCTGAAATAGAGAGAAAACGTGTAGCTATTAACAAAACAGTGAGAAAGTTCTTCACGAGAAAATGATTTGGCAATACAAACTCAAACAGGCTTATTTAACATACAATTAAAACAGGATTCCCCACATGTCATTGATAGAAGCATGTGAGGTTCAAGTAAGGACAGCGAAATGCATACATGAGCGTGCGTTTTGGAATTATTTTATATGTTCGAAAAAGATTTCCTCCATTGTACAATGTACGTAATTCGAGATAACTAAGACATTAAATTTTCAACAGAAGTAAAGTGAAATTATTTGACATGTTCAAGTCGGATTTCTTTATTGAAAAAAATGAGATGGCTGTTTTCCTCCGTTGAACATAACGAGAAATAACAAAAACATAAAATATTCAGGACAAGACAGAAAGAAGACGGCACTAGGGTTTAAAGGATACGCCTACATGGTGTTTAGAGGTTGCTGGAGTGTGTGAGGTCTGTGTATAATGTCTCAGGGTTGATGATAACAAGATAACAGATGATGAACACTGTTCACCCTGAGACGATCTTCACTGAGAGGTTAAATTGTTTAGTTACACACCGAGTGTCGCTCCATTCCCCGGGGTTTACCACAAGTCTATTTTCAATGATCTATACTCTCCAAAGTCGTTACATAGTGCATTCAATCGTCTAATATCAATTTATGTACAAACGGTTGCAGCCAGATTCAATTGAATAACAGAAAACAATTTATCTTAGCATAATAGTCGAGCAGGATTTTCCTACGGAGACGCCCCACATCCAATGATATCCTGGATATTACCGCTAGCTAGATGAGTTTGTCTCCCCGAGGTGTTGGAATAGAATCATGCAATAAGCCGCCCAATTATTCCATTATTAGCAATCATCTACCAAACTGCAATCCATTCTCACCGTGTTAGGTGAAATATGTGTAGCGAGAAAAGAATGAAGAAGATTTAAGTAATCACATTTGAAAATTCTTCAAGCGAACGCATAATACGGATGTTAGGATTGAGAAACCATAGACAAGACTTCAACAAAGAGGTTTTCATACAACTATCAAGATGAGTGGCATCGTTTTCCAGACTCCGATCTTTAATTTGCGATTCTGTTGCTTAACAAGCCTTTTTACCGTTCGTTTCAAACATAGCTTGAAGCTATGCTTTATCTCTTTCAAAAATATTTAAAGAAATCCGTACATAATAGTATGTTCTTCTATTTAAATGAGTTTCATTCTAACACATAACTTACAATTTAGAAAATGGAGAGCAGTGGAAATAATATCATAAAACAAAACATTAACAAATCAAGAGGGAAGGAATTTCTTCCATAGTCAATTAAGAATGGTCCGGTGATCCAGTGCGGACGGCCATATAATGTCAAATGTAAACAACAAATGATCACTGAAATTGTTAGAATAGGTCATCAACATTACCTATAAATAATTACTAGAAAACCTTGACTTATTGTCCAAGAGAGACGGCAACTTTGAGGAGAGGCAGAGACAGTACTGCTAAGCAGTGCATAAAGTGCATGTTCAAATAGTACGGTTCCAAATTATTGAAAGTTAAAAGAAATTGATAGGATGGAAGAGAATGCCTCACAAAAAAACAAATTTTACACACAAAAATATGAACCAAATACATATAGAAAATATAACAAAAAAGAAAAGTGAAACATAAACAGTTAAAATCAGAGTGCATAAAACGTGATATTTGGAACAACAGAACGCCTAAACACGTGAAACAAAAATATGAAACATATAGAAAATAAATCAACTTCGACACATAAACAAGTTACAACAGAATAACTAAGGCATAATAGTTGGACAGCACAGAAAAACATAGATACGGTCTCATTGCACAAATGAAACAGTTAATCTTTCAAAGAATTCTTGACGTCATTGATTATCAAAGAAATATGTCCATACAGTGTATCGGTGGCTTTTTTGAATTGTTGTACAAAATACTGGTGATTTGTCGGATACATTTGTTTGCAAAGTGTCATGATCTGTTGCTTGTCAAAAGCACAGTTGAATAACACCACATAATTTGAGTTTCCCCCTTGCGTTTGATTTTTATTGTAATAGAGATTCTGGTTGATGGCAATGACGAATACGAGTAATGTTGGAATATGCAAAAAAAAACTATGTATAACAAAATCAGTTTTCAGTAGAAAAAACATACAAGTTGAAAATTCAATCAATGCTCTGGCTACTTTACATATTGTAAAATCAATAATGAGTGTACATGTGATCGATGCACACAGATTCGTTTATGAAGCATATACAAAGAGCATTTAAAATGTTTAAATGCTTTTGTTAAACACGCTGAATTCAGAGTTAATCGGTCGACAATGGCCTTCACAATTTGTCGCGTGACACGACGAGCATCAAGACGAATGTACTATGGGGTCCACCCGTGTCAGTCATTGTGTGCTTAGAAGATCGTTTACATCAGTTTTTTCTGTTGCTCAATGCAAATAAATGCTTCATTACATCCCCGGTTGACATCTATTGAGTCTTAATGCTTGTTTCACGGACACTGGTCACTACAACCTTCAAAACCAATTGTCACCTTTAACCCTCCACACGTTTGTCTGTCACGAGCAGACTACTAGAAAGGGGCACGCGAAGCGTTGCGCGCAGTATCTCGTCTGCTTGGAAGAACATATTTCACTTTCATTGAAACTGATTGCTTCTACGGCCGGTCAATCTTGACCTACTGAGAACTAATGTGAGAGCATACAATAAGAGGCGGACGACACAGCCATCTCTCCTGGAAGTAAATCACATCGATGGACGGTCCTCAAAAACCCTTCACAATCTATAATCCCCTCTAATTAACATGGACAGAGAGATTCGGTTTAATGGAGATCACAACAGGTCAAAAAGTGACATTTTTGAAGTGAAACAAACCATAAAACAAAAGCGCAGTTTTACAAAGAAGGTGTTTTATAAACTATTCTCAAAATAAAACTCAATTATACATCATCTTATATGAAGACACTTACACTGTTGTAGGCATAATTATCTAGATTGAAAAATAATACAAGCATCACAAAGCATCACAAAGCATCATCCGAAACAGGAACAGACAAGTTATAATAACTTGTATCAGCGATCTAGGATTCCAAACCATCACCCAAAATACGAACACCTACGAAATATGATCTTTTAACAGCAATCAAAGAAATCAAACCAATCTATATTCAAAACAAGAACAGCCAATAAAACTTGTAACCGCGAGCAATTCCAGAGACTCAAAAGACACGTCATGATTTCAAATCAGGAATAATAAAAATCCACAATAAAGACAATAGAAATCATGTGTTCTACAAAAGGCAGTGTTGTTTGAATAACAAACATGTCGGCAGGGTGATAAATGGACACTGTCTATATAGTCTTTTAGTGTGCATGGTTGAAAACTATAGATATTGATGGGACAGTCGTGTATTGTATATGCCTCAGATAAATAACGATAATATCCATGGGCGGCCTAAAAGAAACTTCAAGTTTCGACAAAACGAACTGTTAATTCGATGATATTTTGTCAGTATCTATAACGTTTATCTGCATATCTAAGAAGTAACCCTGGCAATACATTTTTTTTTCATTGTTTACACAGAGAAACTGTAGATCATGACGTTTATTTCAGGATTTAAATGACCAATCATTTACAAGGTTTAAAGTAGTCAAGATGATATTCAAAAGCCGCAAGTCCGTGGACATGGGCAGACAAAGGAAAACGTGGGACGTACACAAAAATAATAACCAAATAAACATGTATAAACTAAAAAAGGAAACATCACGAACTTCTATCATAAAACTAGAAGCATTACATTACATGTTGGCAAATAGGAAACTGACAATACGAAATCACTAACACTGCACCATAAAACAATACATATGATGAAAATAGCATTCAGGTAAATATAAAAACAGGTAGGATCTTTTTAACATATTAAACTATACAGTTTCCAACCCTTCCAAAATATCTAAAATACAATAAACCGCTTTGTATGAAATGTGTCATTCAGGACACCTCGGTCGATGAGTTCCGAGTGTGAAACGTGTTTGTCAATTATGTCGCTTTGTACAGTATGAAGAATTGTAAAAATGCCTAAACTGCGAGGAAACTACGACACGAAACAATTTGAAGCGTTAAGAAAAAAAAACAGCAAACAGTACAGGAAACCACAACACCGTACATCTTTATCCCAAGACTCAAATCTGCCGCATCCATAGCATAGGTCGCATAAGCTCAAAGTGGTGTTGTCGTCCCCATAACTCGGTACTCTACTTTTGCGAGTGTGGCAATGCACACAAGATATAGTGTTTACTATCTGTGTGTTGTGCACAAATAAAGAACATGTCAAATTAGCTACAATGCATCATGCACTGTTGTCATTTGAATCATATAAAACTACGCCGTCGGAGTTTCTAAATAGGGAAACCTTCAAAGAACAGACATTTAAGTCTTCAGGGAAAGACAACAGGAAAAATTACAATGATGATTTGATGAGAGGAATAATTGGCAAAAACAGTTCATCAGGAATACGGTCCATATTGTCCTTTCCTCTGTGTCTACCTAGGGCTTCATTTGATTAACACAGTTAACTGTGCCGGGGAATACCCTGAGAAGGTCATCTTAGACAATACAATATCCGCACGCATAACTACTGTCTACAGAATAGCATGATCGTGGAGGGTCGTGAACAATGAAGTCTCTGTAAGAAGCCTCAATATTTCTGTTTGTTTTTATTCTCCTTTGTGTGAAGTACTTATAAAGACTTTGAAGTCAAAAGTTAGAAAGAATGACATTTGAATCAGATGGACTCGCAACCAACGCGAAGCAACGTCAAATAGCAATAAATACTCTTAAAATTACATATACAAAAGGGAAAGTTTTAATCTTGGTCTCCTCTTACAGATGTGGTGGTGTTTTGGATGGTTGGTCTTATCATTTCGTCACATTATCGGAACGCCTCTGTACACACTGTTTATGCTTGTGTAATATTTAATCATGTTTTATGCAGGGTGAATATCGTTCGGAAAGTTTTGTTTTTACCTACGTTACTACTTATGCAATGAATCACCTGATTCCCGCCTATTCCTTGTTATTATTGAGAGATATTATATTCTAGTTCCGATAACATCAAACATATTTTGATTTTCTTTAGCGAAAGTTTACTCAGTTGAAATCCACATCCGTTATTGCTCTTGTAATAACGGTCGGTATGTTTATGAATTTCATATTACCACATATCAATATTTTAAAGGAAGTTTAACAGCAGTATTTAAGAAAGGTTGCGTAATCGCGGTAACTAGGGGATCTTTGTTATTGAAGATCACGTGGAAAGTGTTGACCTACTTACATTTTTAATTATATCGTTATCTCGTTCAGTGTTTGACAGTATTTGCTATGCCATCTTTTTTGAGCTGTATACAGAATTGTGTTTACAGCATGACTCGTCATAATATGGTGATGCATTATTCACTAGACACAGTGGTGCGGTTAACACAGTGGTGCGGTTAAACGGGTATGTATAGGTCCACTCTCAAATACACACGTGAGACTAGTGTCAAATTTACTTAGTCAAAAAAATCAAAAAAGGAAAGGAGGAAGAAAATATTTCCCTAATGTCATTGTTCACCTTTAAACATAAACAATTCAAACGTGCTATAGTTAAAATTCTCATAGACGTAGTAACAGCATACAGCTTTTGTATAAGCCTATTGCTATTCTAACAAAAGTCTAGCACAATAACATCCATTTAAAGCATCAATATGTGTTCATGATATTTTTCGCTTGATTGGGATATTTAATTCGTGTGAAAAAACTTTAAATAAAATTGATTCAAATTTGTCACATATGGATTAGATAAAGGGGGAAATATAAAAGAAACAGGTTACGATAAACTTTATCTTAAACTTATCCATGCCAACAGACAGTTGGAATAGATGAAAATGATCAAATCTTTACCTTGAGTTGCTGGTGGACTTGGTTGGGAGGTCCAGGGTGACGTTTTACCGAAACCATGATCTAGAAATAAAAAAAGAAACATTATCACAACAATTATTTTAACTGCAACATCATAGGTCAGGTGTGCAAGGTTTGTTATTGATACTTTCGTGTTAGCGAAAATATACTTTGTTTAAAATGTAATAGGTGAAGTACACTGAAGATTGTACATGTACATCGTTAATGAGAGGTAATGTTGCCTGAACTTTTTCACATAAGTGTGATGTGCCAATAAAATTACAAGCGTAGAATACCGTACATTTCCTTACCGACAAAATTAAACCATTGTATGTTTTAGTAAAATTTAGCAAAACTTGAAATGATAACCAGATTACCATAAATCAGAGATAACGGATATGATATTAAGATTTAAAACACAAAATGATTTATATTTCAATATTGATTGTCATTTTAGTCGGATAATTGTCAAGTATGGATACCTATTTTACCTGCACGTATATACTACAAAATAACATAGCTCTAACATCATTAATATGGATCTTAAAAACTGCATTTGTAAAGTATGAATATCATACCAATTTATAATATATTAATATTAACATAAGCACACATTAACATGGATTGTTTTGTTTAAATATTCAAATGATTATTATAAAGATATAAAAAGTGTAATAAAAGACTGACAGTGAAATGTAATCACTGGCAACTATAAATTGGGCATTCATCACAAAAACAGTTTAAAACTTATATCAATAACTCAAAATGGGGTTTTTCTCCCTGTCAATTTAAATTTAGGAATAGGTATGCTTTGGCCAATTACTATGTGATCGAATAAAAATATGAGCATCTCCATGTGGTGACGGGGTTGTGTTTTTCCGTTGAATGATGAGACCGTATTTACCTGCAAACATAAAGCTTGAAAATCCTGCAAACGAACATTGTCTGAAGTAATCGGCTTGTTTTAAAGTCTGCATTTGTCAGCTTTGTTTATCGGATTAGAAACCCGATATTTATTGTCCAAATTAAACTTTAAGAGGATACACAATGTCACCTTCAATACGTTATGACATGTTTCACGTGCTTAGTCGCGTGTAAAATACAAGGTGGCTTCATCTCGTGCACGAACAGATTATAAGTCAGTAGGCAAATATTCACGTGCAATGCATATTCAAACAATTTAATAAGTTAGTATAAGAAATACTTTTTTTCAGTCATTTATGAAAATGTTAACTCTTGTGAGACAGAAAACAATCCACTTAGAATAGAGTTGATCCTTTTTAATTTTAGTGACACTTTTTTAATGTACACGTGTAGTCAGTTATCCAGAAAACGAAATTTCACAACGTGTTCCTTATATAGAATGGTCCTCTCAATAAATGTAAGTATATAAGTCTGCAGATTCCTGACACGTAACTTTCACTGATACAGAGTAGTCATGGGTTGTTCTAGTAATGAAACAGTTCAAATTGATTTAGAAATCAACTGATATAAAATTATACGTAGGATTCGGCAATTAAACGTAGCACCAATAATAATGACGATTATAATGTGTGTTCATTGAGCTTTCTATTTCCAACATTTTATATGACTTTACGCACTAAAGTCGTGATTTACGCCCAGTAGCCAATCAAAGCCGTCACCGGATATTGCAGGCAGCCAATTGGTTCCTCTCCGTGCATTCTCTGCGGTTCTGTTCTTTCAAATAGCAAGCGGATCAATGTCGGCTAAGTGGCGTAACTCAATTCCGGAGTTTGTGCGCAGTGGAAAATAGCATTTACATTTCTTGTATTTGTCGGAAATTAGTCTCTTTGCTCCGGGATATTTCATTACCTCTGTTACAGTTGAATCCGTGCTAGGTTGTGAGCGTAAATAAACAATTTGTTTACATGGTATTGTGTCCCGTTGCAACACTTTCTCTCACATATTTACATGAGTGTTAGAGCACTTTAAGTATCAGATTCTCTGTGCAATTTAACAGATGTTTTACAAGAATATTTTCGATACAAAAAACTCTCTCAATCAATAGATTTAAAAATCACTACTGTTTCAAAAATAGAAATAAAAAGTTAATTGAACATAAATTGTGTTTAAGCTAGCATTGTCTGGTTTTTCTATTCCGGTTCTCGATTTTGTTTTGTTTTGTTTTGTTTTTGTCTTGTTTTGCTTGTTTTTATTTTGTTTTTGTCTTGTTCTCGGTTCTCCTCTGACACGATCATATTAAAACTATTCTTAAATATCATTTTCGATTTGAATGTGGATAACTTATACTTTATTTGTTGTAAACTACTATCGAGAATGTCTCGAAATAAGTTTGCCATTGAAATGTCCATGAACATAATAACTATGCACCCATATTAGCATTCAACTTTTCCTTAAAAAGTATTTAAACTGAGCACATCTATTGAACACAGACAATGACAAACGTATCAATAAAAGTTATTTTTGTAATTTACAGTTCACGATTTTTTATATTTCTATTTTCAACACAAACCGATTTTGATTTTGCGATACAGACACACACAATATAGTCTATATGACATACCAGCAATCAGTTGATAGCGTGCAATTAAAGAATAAATACAAAAAAGTCAGAGCTGTCTAAAATATAAAATGGCCAACAGAACAATCACGGAGTTCGTAGATTTGAAGCATTGATTTAAAGCGAAACCTGACGATACATTGTCTAGTTAAATCGATGCTCATCTTTCATTAGAATTAGACTTGTCACGCTGATAATATGTAAACAGCGCTGTATGGCCGGGTATGGCAATGGGGAGCTGAGATTTGTGTTATTGCGTACGTAGAGGTGCTTTTATGTGTGAACAAATAGGCATTGTATGATGGGGCAGGGTAATAATACAATACAAAGCCAATAAAGTACTCACTAAAAGGCGATAGAAGGTATTTATCATGGTCGCGCTACATTAAACCTCTAAGGGTCTTTTTATATTCAGAGGAAAAATCAAGACAAATATTTGCTAATGCTTTCCGTAATTCTCTATTGTGTGACGGATTTACCGCTAATGTTTCGATCTGAATCAGGGAGGCTGGAGATACTGATGAGTTTAAGTGTTGCTTGTATCAATACGTACCGGTACCACGTCATAGCAATCCTACAAACGTAATCATTTCTTGATTATTATGCTCATTTAAATCTCGGATATTTTGTTACACATAATTGGACAAGATAAAATGATAATTCTTTTCTCTGAATTTACGTAATATTAAA
>JAUMGZ010178227.1:0-14254 GCA_032359645.1 Pododesmus macrochisma | reverse complement strand
ATAATGAATTTAATTCCCAGAACATGTAAAGGCCTTTTGACCTAAGGACCCAATATCTTCTCAAGCCAAGTCAGTGTCTGATGTCGCATACTCCTATCTGTATGCGACATCGAACACTTGGTTTGAGAAGATGCCAAGGACCATGCCTTGAACGAACTTGATTCTTAAACATCTAAGGATTTTAATTAATTGAAAGATAGTACAAGCACAGAATACAATTTTTTTTTGCCAGACAGTTGACTATGAGAAACAAAAACATTTAAGCAGTGGAATGACAAGATTTTGCACCATATACCAATTAAAGTTCTTTTTTCTTCTTTTCTTCGGTACATATAATTACAAATAAAAGAGCTTGCCATTGTTTGTGAAGGATGGAGAAATGCCAGTACTGAATTTTTGAATCAGATTTAAATGGCAATCAAATATGAAAAGGAAAAGAAAACAGAAAAGTATGGAATTGTTCCTTGTATTATAATTAGACTGCTGTTATGTCGGGAAAGTACAGGACTCTTCCTTGTATTAATAACCTGCTTTTATACATTAATTTTGTTATTGTTAAATTCATTCATTTTATGTACAGTAGTTTTAACAGTTAACAAATTGAATGGGATTATATATATTCGCAAAGACTTTAAGACCTTAAAATGTAGTTACAATAATTGGTACAGGCACAGATTCAGATAGTATACGCAAGATTTATTAGAGTTTTTATGGAAGTCTTTCCAGTTTAGGAGGTGATATACATATGTAAAGACAAGTTACAGTACTCCAATCGCAGGAATTGGTCAAAACATTAAAAGCACATGTATATAGAAGTATACCTAACTCCCCAAAAATATGAAAGTAAACAAGAGGCCCACTGGGTCTTAACATTAATCTGGATCCATTAAGTAAATACTTGGCATTTGAAATACTTTTTATCCCAGCATTGAACTAACATGATTCTCCATGCTCTAAATTTACTTCATACCAAAGCATTAAGCTCTGGACATTTTAGTTTATTAGAAGCAATTTATTTTTAAGTTTTGTCAAATTGTCCCCCTTTTGACCCCCTAGGGACCAAGCCCCTTCACTTGAACGAATCTGAATCCCTTTTCCCTAGGGATACTTCCTACCAAGTTTGGATGAAATTGGTACAGTTGTTTTGGAGAAGAAGTCAGAATGTGAAAAGTTTACGACAATGATAGGATGGACAGGATTTGTATGAGAAAAGTCCAACTCGGACCTTCAGTCCAGATGGACTAAAAATTGCATTCTCAAGTGCACGAGTTCAGACCATATCGGCATATGGAAGATTTTTGTTACATTTCATTGATATCCATTCGATACTTTAGAAGTAGATGTCTGGACAAGTTTCAGTGCTACAATCATTATCGAGTAACACATTAAAGGGGCATAACTCCTTTAAACTGGGTTATATCAACATTATGTTTGCAGCAGCACAATTAAACCATATGAAATTTAAGGTTCTTCAAATCTATCCAGTTCTTTAAGAGGGACATAACTTCCTTAAATGGAATTAATCAAAATTTCATTTGCATGTGCCCTTATTCAGACAACGTGCCAATCTGTATCATATGTCATTGTGCCCCGTTTCTGACCCCCACAAATTACAAATTTTGGCTGGGTTATGCCTCACTACCACCATGCTCAAGCCTTGCTTTCGTCACGCTGTGCCTTGTTGTTCCATGTTTGCTAATACTGTAGCCACATTCTGTCAGGTTTTCCAAACATAGCTAAATGTGGCGGCCAAAACAAGACACTATATATATATAGGGATAGAGATAGATGACAGAGTTATCTGCTAATTTTTGTTTGAAAACATTTCAGTTATAATGTACATACACTAGCTGTATCTTATAGACAAGTTTTGTAGCAGACTATATTACTGATTGTACTACTGTAAATATCATGAAGAACTGTATATAAATATTATATATATATTACCAATTTACAGACAGTACTTACCATGTAGCTAAAATATAGATTAATGGAAAGTTAAAAAGCCTATATGCCATTACAGGTATTAAAATACAAAGAATCTCTCTCTCTCTCTCAGATCTAAAGTTTTGTCTAGATAAGTCATTGATGTTTCTTTATATCTCCAATAACAATTCTTTTACTATTCTCATGAATTAAAGTCAACTGACAAAAGCACAGCAAATTTATGCGTAATTTGAACATGGCAAAACAATTGAATTATCAAATTACAGTGTATTTGTCAGCATTTATTTGTTTTTGTAGAAATTAACAAAGATTCAATAATTCTAAACAATCATAGGTTGAAAAAGTAAACTTTGGTGAATACTGAACTAAAAAAAAAAAAAAAATCAAATACGTGTAAAGACAACACCAGGATGTCCATAAAACTACAGCCATTTTAACAAGAGATTCAAATGGATATTTATGCTAACATGTAGCTGTATTTTTTAAGATAAATATATTTTTGTCTAAACCTGGATTTTACAATCACTAATTAGTTTGTGTAGGGATTTTTGAAGTTTGAAAATTAATAAAGTTCAGACACCTAAAATAGGCAGAGCACATGTACCTCACCAATACATAACTAACAACTACGCAAAGCATAAAATGGATTAGTTGAAAACTTTGGTTGTTCTTGATCATGCAAATTTTTACCCCTAGTTTTCAGTACCTAACACTGACAGGTGAACAAATATACTAAGTACAACACACAGTGAACATTTCTTTATAATTATTTAACATTTGTTTGAATACATAACTAACAGCCATGTAAAGTTTGAAAAGAATCAGTTTAACATTGTAGGTGTACTTTTTTACACAAACGTGGTACCCCACATCAGTGCATAAATGGCTAAAACAATTACCAAGTTCAACACTTGATAATTTGTATCTTCCTAAATTTCATGAAAATTCTTCACAAAAAGAGGTGCACATCTTCAATATGCCTGGAAAATCTATGAGAAGTTTGAAAACAATATCAACTGTATGTGCATGCATGGATATGTTCTTAATTACACAAACTCTGTTTACGAAAAGTTAGACGAATAACGACTTACTAATAATACATTGCCATCTATGGCGGGAACATTACCATCATAAATATGTGCCTTCTACGATGAGTAAATTCACTGGCAGTAAAAAAAGTTCTAATATCCTCACAATTATAAACAAATAGTTTTTGAAAAGCAAAAGTGCTGACCTTTCTTTTAACCTGAACTTGGTCAAAAAAATGAAGCAACACCTAGTACTAAATAACAAGACAAGTGTTCAATCTAATGATCCTACTGTACATTGAATGCATAATTATAACAACACACTATTCTACGATGTAACTTAAACCACATTAAGCTGTAAATTAGATCTATTCACTCTGAAAAACATGACTCAAGATTCAGTAAAGAATAAGTTAAATATGAAAGACCAAATAAATTCATATATGACAAATTAATTAATCAATAATCTAATCATTGCAACAAAATTATTATCTAAATGCTAAAATAAATATATACTTCTATTATAGTACACAAAATGAAGCATATCTTGGATATATGTTGGAAACCATGCTAAACAAACAACATTAAACACATATAACTACTAGGCATTGTTTAACAAGCCTAGCTGAGCATACAGTTGTATGCATTCACAAGTCAGATTCAGTGAAATCTTTTAACTGTTATATATAAACTTTAAAATAAGATTCTTTTTCTTTGTTTAAACAACATTTATCTAACCAATCTGAATAAAACAGGAAGCTCAATAGGCATACATGCTGGACTTCATGAGTAAATGTTGCTACAGAACAACAAATCTAGGATACAACAACTAAATGTAAAATACACATTTAGGACACTTTGACTAGACTTCACTAGTTTGTCATAACCAGATCAGAGTCTGCAAACACATGCACAAGACTACAGGACAGATTAAAGGAAAAATAATGACTTCATTCTCTTCTGTGATGATTTGAACTCATCTAGCATTTCAAAAAGAACATGCTTTATATATTATATGTATTTACAGGGTGAAGGAGTTTACATCTAGAAAAGTTGTGAATGTCTTTAGTAATGAATGTGTAGCTACCATTTGTAGTTTAGTTCTATCCACTGCAGATTTAGCCTAATCCATACTCCTGAAGAGCATTTTCTAGAGCTTCATCCTAGTACAAAACAAAAGTTCACACACAATCTACAGTACTGCCAAATGAAGAAGCATGTAATATGTACACTGACAACCTACAAGCATCCCAGACAAAATCAAACCAGCATATCAATTTTGGTAAGTAAATCTTGTGAGCTAACTTTGATAACTATTTTTTATATATATATTTGTTCAAATATTTGTAGCAGATTACACAAAAATATATCTGTGTTGAGAAAAAGGATTATCCAAACTTTAATTTACTTAAAAAAAAATCACATTCATTTGATAGCAATTTACAACAGGAGCATTTTGCAGAAAAAACAATTTACAACAGGAGCATTTTGCAGAAAAAACAAAGAGACTTGACTACAGCACAAAACAGATGCCTTAATTGAATCACAAATTAAAGTAAAATTCACTCACTAGGTATGCTTACAATCAACAGAACAATTTGTACACAGCATCAGAAATTCATTGAACAACAACAGTACAACTCTTACAAAACATAAGAAATTCATTGAACAACAACAGTACAACTCTTACAAAACATAAGAAATTCATTAATGTGGAGGGTTTGATTCATCAACAACAAAAGACAAAAATATCTATTGAACAATTGCAACAATAGAACAAGTCAAAAACAACAACAAAAGTGATATTTATACTACAATTCAAGAAGAATTCATAGAACAACAATTATGCTAAAATCATTGAATAATGTCACAATAAAAAACATTGAACAACAATTACTACTTAGACCTTAAGGTAACACAAAGAGGATATTTGTGAAAAACAATAGAATTTCTAGAATACAAACTTAACACCAATTGTTAACTTAAAGGTAATTGAATGTCTTCCCAGTCTAATACAACAGAAATGACTCTGATAACATCATTTGTATATGAGGTAAAATCCTCATTGATGGTTAACTGTCATTTTGATCTTTTCATTTGACCTATGACCTAAAATAAATAAGGCCAACAAATTGACTACTGCAGACCTTCTGTGAGCATTTATACAAATTTGCTTGGTTAATCCAGTAAAAAAGTTAAATAGAATTAAGACAAGAGGCCCATGGGGCCTTAACGTCCATCTGGTTGAAATTTGCCCAGTAGTTTCAGAGGAGAAGTCATTTAAAGCAAAAGTTAACGACGGACGACAGACAGGATTTGTATGGGAAAAGTCCACCTTGGACCTTCGGTCCAGATGGACTAAAAACTCACTAGCATGGCCAAATAGATATTAACTTGGCCATTATGATGATTCAAACAGACTACAAAATGTTGTATGTCCTTGGGTTACTTCACATTATGAAATATCAATGCTATGTTATTTACTGTTCTAGAATTCATAAATTATAAAATTATCATATCCTTTACACAAATATGCTTCTCTGGTGCTTCCTCATTTCAGGCCCTAATGTCACAATTTGAACTAACTGGAAACTTTTTTTTACACTACATGTGAAATATGAAAGTTATGGCATTTGAAAAGTCTTGTAGTTTGCAAGAACAATGATTTTGAAATTATAATTCCAAAATGGTTATCATGAATGTCATGATCATAATTCACATAATCAGCTTACCTGTCAAATGAAATTTATAATAAATAGCAATCATATCAATAAATACCTGAATGTTATCAGGAACACCGGTGCTGTCCATACGACTGGCAACGTTAACACTATTACCCCAAATATCATAGTGAGGTTTCCTTGCTCCTATCACACCACTGACCACAGGACCAACATTCATACCTAAGTTTGGAATAAATTTTTATTAAAACCTTAAGGCATACTCTTCTTTATACTTCTCACAAATCATAATAAATGATCACATGAAATTTAAAAAAAAATTATTCAAATGAATTGACACATGGTATCTATAGGGAGGTTTAATAAAAGTTTCCATAAAATATCCTATTAAATCTTTTATCTCAGTTTTACATCAAATTCTAGGAAATTTTTTTTTAAGTAAAAGTTATTATGCTAAATTTTCTTCTTGAATTCCCTAAATGTCTTACCAATCCTCAGTTTGAAGTTGTTAAAGGAATGTTCATTGACGTTTTTTAACTGTTCTTGCATGGCGAATGCATAGTCTGCTAGTGCCACCACGTGACTAAGGTCTGAGAAGTTAGTCTGCGGTGTCAAACCTGAGGCAGCCATATATGTAGAACCTGTTGTCTTTATCTTCTCAATACAATTAAACCTATCTTCTCCCAATACCTGATAGAATACATAAGAAAACATTCATGTTCATTAAAAAAAAAACAAAAAAAACTGACCTGCTCTTTACAAAATATTATCAACATGCTGTCTTAATTCTGATTTCTAATTAATTTAACATCATAGCATGCCAACATCGCCTATTAAAAGAAATTCTCATGGTAAAAAGTGTATGACAAAATAAAGACCATGTGGAACCTCATGTTTAATCCAAATGTTCCCCGTCTTGGTTGTTACAGAGCCCCTCTATAATGAACAGTTTTTCTTGATTTTCAATCGAAACATTTCATTGTCCATACACCAAGAGAACTATATTCACAATGCATACCTCGTCGAAATCTGCAATGATTTCATTAAGAAGTCGCAGACACTCGACTCCTTCACTGTTTCCTTCCAGCTCCATGTAAAACTCTGAGAAGTTGGCGATAGATGCAAACATAACACCCGTGTTTTCTGAATCCATGTAATATAGATCCTGTTATCATAAAACGTCAAATGTGTTTAAAACAGTTTGAAAACAAAATAATATTCATCACCTCTTGTTAAAGTGTTAATCAGACTATTGTTAACAATTTTGATTTCTATTATGTTATTATGTCATACCTTATAGTATTACAATTCTGAGTGAAATCTTTAAATACATGTTGCTTACATATTTAATATCATGGAGAATTTATTCACATTGAGCCATAGGAACATACAATATTAGAGTAATGTGTTTTTAAAATGACATGATGACTACATGTTTACAAAAGCCTACTGTAACACAAGCAAATAAGAATAAAGAAAAGCTTAAGTTTACTCGGCCATTTAAATTAGGCTTAATATTCTTACAACTGATAATTTATGTCTAAAATACACTGATTATCCATGATGTACAAATCAGGAAAAGTTTGTGTTAGTGCTTAATAATAAACATTTAAAGAATAATTTCATTTCAAGATACATAACAATATATTTATGTAGAACTGAAAAGTGAATCTTCTTTCTACTTATATAATGAATTACCTCTTCTTTCTACTTATAAAATTAATTACCTCATCTTTCTACTTATATAATTAATTACCTCATCTTTCTACTTATATAATTAATTACCTCATCTTTCTACTTATTTAGTTACCTCATCTTTCTATTTATATAATTAATTACCTCATTTTTCTTCTTATATAATAAATTACCTCATCTTTCTACTTATATAATTAATTACCTCATCTTTCTACTTATTTAATAATTACCTCATCTTTCTACTTATATAATTAATTACCTCATCTTTCTTAAACTGGTTTTTTATGAAGTGCTCAGCTACATTAACTGGTAGAATGTTTGCCACAAGTTTTTTATTATAAGCTCTGAGACTATCCATCTCATCTCTCTCTTCGGTAGCCTGTAGATAAATATTTAAAATTAGACAATCCCTAGTTTCATAACATACTATTCTTATTATCCCTACATAGCCTGGTATAAATACATTCATGAAATATATCAAACAGGACAAGAGTTTGCTTTTGACAAAAAGTATTTAGTGGTCACTGGTAGCAGAAAGGAATTGGTCGCTATATACAATGAAAAGCACATGAAGTAATTTTGTAGGGACCGATTAAAAGTAGGTGTTATGATAAGGTGGTCCTCTGATAAAGGGGGATTAAGAGCAAGTATTACTGGTAGATGTTTCTATTTTGTTTCTACCAAGAAAGTAGACAAATATATGCTATATAATAAAACAGTTATGAACTTCAAGGTGGCCTGACAGCAATGTTACAAAAGTTTATAATTATATTGCATATCAGGCAAGTGATTAGTACAAATCGTATTTCAACATGTCAATACTATAACTGGTATTAATTGTTCAATTACATAACACTCACTTGAACTTTCCACAGAAAGTCTAGTCTTGAAGTAGACTCAACTTGCTGTGTCTGTACAAATAAGATGACCATGAGGACAACCAGCACAAGTATCACCTCCCACTTCATTGGTATGAAAGAGACGGAGTCATTTATATCCTTCCTGTCAATCAAAATATGTTACTATAAATACGCACCAATTGCATGTGTCTGTTTTAAATAGTCATATATATATATAAGGTTTATATTTTTTATGAAAATAAATTTAGAAGGTTTGAACTGTATTTATAATGTCCAGTCTGCTATTTATTATGATAATTAACATATTTTAATGTTATTGTTATCACAAACATGTGTAATATACTGTAAACTGTCAATATGAGATATTTGCTTTTACACTTAGTTTTTTTTACACTTTCCACTAAATATTTCTTTTGAATTTATCTTCATTCTGCTGATTCAAAATGCAAGGCTATGTTTACTGTCATGACTTTGATAATTGGTAGATAAAATTTACTTTCAATATCCAATCAAATTTACTGAATACTCACATTCCATTTGCTCGGACAAGTAAATCCCGATTGTCAAATAAATTTACATAAACGATCTCCACAACAATCAAATATCCCGATGTCATCACAAAAAGCACCACGAGTTTAAAAATACTACTAGCTTGTACAAACACAGCACAACCAATCATTGACAACATCACACAGAATGTGAAATGTTCTGGAAAATGAGACGTGGCTTCCGATTGGTTACAAATATTAGTCTCTGTCTCCATGGTGATATTGGACAGGAGGAAATAGGTTAAATTGAAAGAGGATTCTGGTATATTATACAGTTCTGACACACATTTCTGGTAATTTTTTCTTGGCAGTAGGATCTGAAATTGGGAAAAAAATCAAATGTTTCTCATCAATCTTGTTATAAACAAAACAAACTTTAAAATAATAATTGTTTCTTTTTATTCTTCATATTTTTCGACGTATCAAAATAAACTCTAACTTAACCAATAGATAACCAAAACATATTTTAAAAACAAGTGAATCACTGGAAGTGATGGATGCTCCCCAAAATATGCTTCACATATATAGGAGTTATTTTTTGTCAATACAGGTAAATCTTTCAGTAAGAAATAAATTCTACCAATTAGAGGCTATCTGTACAACTAGGTTAATATTAAAATGGTTAATTGTGAAACACCTTCGGGTTAGCAAAAATCCCCTAGGTAGACAATTTCATGGCAGAAAAAGAAAACATTTTATCGAAAAGGGCAATAACTTAGCTTGTAACAGAGCAAGAGTTGTGGTTCTTGTCACCTAAATATCCTATACATGTTAATCAAGTTTCATTAAATCAAATTATAATGCATCCGACAAGCATATATGAAAGAATAAGTTTTTAAGTTAAAGGGGCGATAACTCTTTGTCTTTTTATATCATTATCATCTGACAAATCAATTAAAACAAGGACAAAGTCATTCAGATCCCTCGCCAAGGGAGCTCCAAAGGAGTTTCTAGAAGATTATGCATATTTCAAGGTTGGTGTGACTGTGGGTCTGTCCCTTATTTTTACCACAGTTCATTTGCATCCAAATTCAATACAGGTCTGCCTGCCTCTTTGACTTATGAAGCTAATACATATAAAATTTTGTGAAGCTTCAGCATTATTGGAGATTTTCTCCAGAAACAGTGAATTTATCAATTTTGGCTATTTGTTTCCATGGTTACAGGGAAAACATCAATATTGTAAACTCCTACAAAGCATAAAAGCAATAATTAATCACTAGATTGATATGCATGCACAAGTTTTTTTGAACAGTTTTTGAGATATGCTCTAGAAATGGTAAATTTAGCAATTTTGGCTATTTGTTTTCATCATGATGGTAACAGGAAGAATATTGAAAATGAAAACTCCTGCACAGCAAAAGGCACTATTACACCACTAGATTGATATGCATGCACAACTTTATTTGCAGGGGGATAACAAAATACTTGGACTCAAACACCCAAACTTGTAAATATATTGCAATTCTTAGCCATGCAAATAAATTAAAGGCCAGTTTACAATTTCCACTTAATGTAAACTAAAACATATCAAAGTAGTCTTTCTGCAGTGAAAATTTGTTAAGACATAGATCCTTACAATGTTTGTTTAAAAACTTAATTGTCTTGTGTATAGTGTTCTTACCATAGAGAAGAAGGCGCTAATATACAACACAAATACTGCTACCATGGCAACCAACTGACTCATCCACTTATTAACAGCAATTTTTGTAGCTGCTGATCGCAGACCTTTTGGTGTGCACTGTATGAATAAAAATGTTATTTATCTATAAATAGCGCTCAAGAAGAAAGTGTACACCAATGTCATAAAATTATGTCATTGGTCTACACAGGTTTTTTTTAATCAGTGTTGCAAAACAAGAATAAGAAAAATTGATGTAAGGGAAGTAACTCTTATTGAAAATGGGAATCAACAGAATCTTGATCAGAATATGGTTAATTTTATTCAATATTTATGCAATCTTTGCAGTGCTGATTTTTAAATGAAAATGAAAAAAATACCATGTTCTAAAAGTGTGACAGGCCATCATATGTATGAGTATTTGTGCTTATCACAGTATAAATATCCCATCTAGACAATAACTTTATCAAATATTTATCAGTTATATCAGAAGAGTGCAACAGAAACTCAAAACAGCAACAATAAATGATGTCACAAGAAAGACATCAGTCATCTTAAACAAAAGGCCCATTGGGCCTTAATGTATAACTGGTTGAAATGGGCCTATAAGTACATTTTTGGCATTTAAATAGTTTTGACCCTGGAGTCATTCCTTTAACAAATTTGGTTCTCCATGCCCTAAAGGTATTGCAAACCAAAGCATAAGCATAAGGTTTTGTAGTTTCTAGTTTAAAAGACGATTTTTATAATTTTGTCAATTTTCCCCCTTTAGGCCCCCAAGTGGCGCTCCTTCGCTCCCTGGGAACTTAACCCATCATTTGAACAAATCTGAACCCCCTTCCCCATAGGATGAATTGTACCGAGTTTGAATGGAATTGATCCAGTAGTTTTGGTCAAGAAGACAAAAATGTGAAAAGTTAACATATTTGCTATTTATAGAGGGTTGAACTTTGACGCAAAAATGCAACACCCATTTTTCAACCTCAGGGTCACATCTTGTACGAATGTGGTTCTTCATACCCTAAAGTTATGACATACCAAAGCATTAAGCTCTATGCCTTCAAGTTTATTAGAACACATTTTGTCAAATTTACCCACTTTTCGCCCCCTGGTGTGCCCCCTTGGGGACCAAGTCAAACCATTTGAACAAATCCGAACCCTCTTCCCCTAGGGATGCCTAAAGTTTGAATAAAATTGGTCCAGTAGTTTTAATAAGAAGTCAAAAATGTGAATAATTACTAAATTTGCTTTGGTGTGGAACTTTGACCCCGAAACACATAACCCATTTTTGACACCAGGGAAACGCTTTGTACAAACTTGGTTCTCCATGCCCTAAAGTTACTAGATATCAAAGCATTAGGCCTTCTTTAGTTTATCGAGCCCCTTCATTTATACAAATCTGAATTCCCTTCCCCTAGGGATACTTCCTACCATGTTTGGATGAAATTGGTCCAGTGGTTTAGGAAAAGAAGTCGAGAATGTGAAAAGTTTGGCCCACATGAACTAAAAATCTCAATCAAAACATCAGAAGAAGACAATTAACATTTAAAGACAAGAGAATGTAGTTAATCTGATTACTTAAATTGTTTAAATATGTCATTTTGGTTCAAGTACATAATATAAAGTACAAAGTTTTACTGTTCATTTCTAAACTGACCACTAATCAAAACTAAATACCCCAAACATTTCTATTTGCATATTGATAAGCTGAACTGAATACATCAATTTTTTCTTAATTTTGTTTAAAGCATATTCAACAAAAGTAAATGATTCAAACTGAACAGTTAATTGTAGCTAGGGGATATACTTACAAGACAAGTTTCAGATGCCTCCAGCAGAAACAAGGCAAGCATTACACATATACAAATAGGAAATAGGACCGCCATCACCATGGTACTGAAATAAAAATTATAAGTATCGTCTTTATAAAAGGTAATAAAGCTAAAGTGCATATAATTTTATATATTTCAATTATTTCTTTATTCTTGACAATGATCTTGATCTTTGATCTATGCATTCCGAATTAACAGGGTTCTTTAAACCCATTTATATATTTACAAGGAATAAAAATAAACAAGAGGCCCAATGGCCCTTGAGCGCTCTCACATGAAGCTCTAAGCTTTCTTGTCAATTTCCCCCAATTTGCACCCCTTGTGCCACTTCCCATCATGTATACATTCTTTGTGTCAAATTAAATCTAAACTTGTGCACTAGTTTAAGTGTGCAAGCATTATATAAGCTCTAGTGTACTAGTTTATTACAAGAATTTAAATTTTGGGTCAAATTTCCCCCTCATTTATTCTAGCTGGTGGCCCTCCTATGAGCTGAGCAACTTATTTAAACAAATTGAAACCCCCTTCCCCAAGGATGCTACCTATATAGTTTGGTAGAAAATGGTTCCGTAAGTATGGAGAAGTAGCAAAATTATTAATGCTTATAGTTATCATTTTTTTTTCTTGGTGTAAATAGTTACTTACTGTGGAATTATAGTAATTTGTACTGCCATTATACAGAGTGACATGAGTAAAGTACATCCAAGGTGAGAGGTGAACATTGTGTCTCTTACTTTGTTGTACTGTAAATCAACAACAGTGAGTAAAACATGTGTATTAAGTCAAAAATAGAAACATAGGTGTCAAGGTCACTCATTCAATTTCAAAATACTAAATGCATACCGGTATTTGAACAAATGAATCTGTACATGTAAAAGCATTTCTAAACTATCTAAACACATCTTAATAAATAAGATTCTGAGATTATCACCATATCCATAGGTATTAAACATGTATTTTCCATTGATTAATTACATGAAACTTAATGCCAAGAGTACACTATTTACCAGTTAAAAATTAGTTTTCTTTCTTAAAACAATCCAATTTCAAAAGCTAATGAATGACCTTGATCCATTATGTGAATATCAAGAAATATAAAGTCAAACTACAAGATGAAATACGTGTAAATATGTTAAGAACAAGTGTGCAATTAATCTACAGTGACAATACAAAGTAATAGTAAAACTGTGTTTCATATTGTACCACAAACTGTATATGCAGTGCATGACAAGCACTTTGAGGAAGAGGCCCAAAGGACCCATATGTACCATCTACCTCTATAAGAATGATGAAAAGGTTTTTATTGTGAGCATATTTGGCTCAGAAGAAGTTTTAAATATATTTACCTATAAGTATTAAGCATTGATTGAATGAACACTCTTTTAATGAAGTAATAAGAAACATACGTTTAAAAAAGTGTCAACTTTTGCTTAGACTTATAGAGTCTATCACCCCTGGTTGATTGAGACAAATATATCTTCGCACGAGGATTGTTATTGTTTGCTCTGAATAAGGTTTACCGAGTTGGGGACGAAACAATCTCAGTCCGAATCTCAGAAATCTCACACAGGTAAAAACACGGGAAAACTCTATCACAGGAATGAGAAATTGCTACATACTTCATTTGAGAAGAAATTTTGAAAGTTATTTACACATAGAAGCGTATACTTAACACTGACAACTTACAAGATTCAAAAACTATAAACAGTAGGTTAACTTTATATATTCAGAAGTATTAGTAAATAAATATTTGGAAATTATTCAAAGGCAAATAAGTTTCATTACAAATAGACAGCTTTGTTCTCTTTATAAAAGTGACAAATTATCGTGCAGTGATACACACACCAAAATAAGTGAAGGAAAAACTATACCTTGACAATGCTAAGTGAAAGTTTTGCTTTTGTGGTATTGCATATTAAATAGGTGTGATAAAAGTTTTGTTAAGTAGTTTTGAATCTAAATTTTGAAGTAAAAGTAAAAGACATAGGATAGACCACTGATACAAACATAAAAGTATAAAGTATTATTTTAAAAAAGGGAAC
>JAUMGZ010178216.1:0-14254 GCA_032359645.1 Pododesmus macrochisma | reverse complement strand
TTCTAGTTTTTTAATAGAAGTTCGTGATGTTTCCATTTTTAGTTAATAAATGTATATTTGGTTCATTTTTCTATGTGTGTCCAAAGTTTTCTTATTGTTTGCCAATGTCCATGGACTTACGGCCTAGAATATCGTCTTGGGTTTTCGATGTACTTATTAACAATTAAGCAAAAGGTTTTTTTCCATTCAAAGACATCCTTTTATTTAAAGAGTGGTCGATCAAGATTAATGTTCATGCTATAAAACAAAAATTACAACTTAACTCTGCAACTCTGAGTTTTGGAACAGTGCCTCTTTATGTGCAAACAGTACTTCTAAATAATCCAACAGTTTTAAATAATTTAAATATATCTTCCAAACATTCATTAAAGTATTTAAGTTCAAAATCTGTCAACCTTAAGTCTTACGTCTCATCAGTATAAACTTAATAACATATTACAATACAATTGTTACATAAATATGGAGCGAGTGTACACAATAACTGTTTAATTAGATAGTAAAGGTCACCATCAGTAGTTCATACAAAAAAACCAAGACGATATTCAATAGCCGTAACTTAATGGACATGAGCAAACAAAAGGAAAATGTGGGGCACACACAGAAAAAAGAACAAAAATGCAGTAAAAAGAAACATATCAAACTTCTATCAAAAAAAAAAAAAAAACTAGGAGCGAAACCAGGGGCTCGCGATTGATTTTATATTTTATACACATTATCAACTAAAATATAGTTTGAAAATCGAATTATACATTAAGCTGTACAGCACGAGCATATTACATGTTTGAGTATAGTCTGTTAATTGTATGGTATCATTCAATATTGATATGAAAAATTTATTTTCAATGAATTACCGCTTGAAACATTATCAGACGAATACAAAAATATAACAGAAAACACATAATATAAAGAATAGTGAACCAAATAGAAGCCTTTGAACTCAGGCTAAGGTTTTTTTACCTTTCTGCAAAATCGTCATATGACTTTCGTATCGGAAGACCCATTTTGCGAATCACTGCTATTTCAGAAATACCATTGTACAATAATTGGTCCTCAACTTTCATTTCATCAAAGTTGTCTGGCTGTTGGTATGTATTGGGTTTAATACACCTGAATAATAAAGTTCAATGAATACTTATTTACTTCCGAATCTTGTTCTACTATATACATGAGCATGCATGGTATAAATAAAAACAAATATACTGCAAGAGTTGGTCAAATAGTATGCCATTCTGTAAATATAGCAAACATAGTATTTCCAAAAAAGTATTGATATAAAGGGTTCATAAATAAGGACGAAATATATTGGAATTTTTATCAAGCTGTTTGGCATTACTTGATCCAGCTTACCTTACAAAATATGGTACAGCTCTTCTCATCTTATCCAGTAAATCTTGCATGGAGTGCTTAAAAAAACCACATTTGATATTACTTTATTGTTAGTTTTAAGAAGTTTAATGTTTCAAAACCATTGACAGATTTAAGAACAAGAAAAGAAAAGCAAAAAAGGATTGGTTTTTATCGCTCAAACACATATCTCCAATTCTTGCCCGGACCTAATCAAAGGTATATAACTCTTCATTAATGAGAATTTTGATTTTAGTATTCAACACGCCTCCATATAATGATGTATAAGTATGCAAGACGTGGTTAACCTATATTAACTTATTGTTTAAGTTATGTTCAGAGCTAAGCAATTTTCGAGGAAAGAGACATTCATTCTAGCATATAATATTATTTCATAACGAAACACTCATGTATGCCATAGCACATCATGAACCGAATTTTGTTAATCATTACTGATTTATTTTGACGAAAGGGACAATAACATTTTCCATTCCAAGAGATGCAGTTTTAAAAGTTATAAACGTGTGAAAAATATCAATAAATAATTTGAAATCGTTTAATCAAACAACTTAAAAGGATATGAGGGCAGTCTAAGTTTGAGAATTGTTAAATTCATACTTGAAAATATGAAATGACTGTTTTGTAATCTTTTGAGTTGCATTTTCAATTCCAAGAGACGCAGTTTTCAAATCATCAAAGGTGTAAAACAATATCAATTAATAATTTGAATTGTTTACTTCAGCATTTAAAAAGGATATGAGAGCAGTCTTTAATTTGAGAATTGCTAAATTCATACCTGAAAATATGAAATGACTGTTTTGTGATCTTTTGGATTGTGAACTGAGCTGATTGCCGGTTGAAGAGCACCATAACTAAATAAATTGAAATCATTGGGGAAAAATTAACCATGTATTCATAAATTATAATTGTAAACAATGTTATTAAATCTTTAATACAAAAAATGCAAAAATGTTTATGATATCTTCATTAATTACTTATTATCAGTAATATTTTTATATAGAATTATTGTTAATTGGGAACAAACCACTTACCGCTTCAGCAGTGACTTGCCTAATTCCATTTGTAACTGTTTGCCTAAAACAGTTTTTGCCTTTACTGCGCCTCCTCCTCCTAGACATTTACGTGATTGTCGGATCTCGTGCATCGTCCTGTTATACAAATAATCCTTTATCTATATTACAGGTGCATTCAAAACACTTTACAACAAACCTATATAAATGTGCACACAAACAGAATAAAGGAGACAATTGATGTATTAATCATTACACGAAAGGTAGCAAATACGACAATATAAGACAATATTCAAAGACATAAGTCCACGGATATGGGCAAATATAAGGAAACATCACAAACTCCTATTTAAAAACTAGAAGCGTACCCGAGATGTTAATTTAGTAGCACAATTGATCAGTGGTGGATTATAGTTTCCCTGATGTTAGTTCAGATTGATAAATAACATATCAATAGTTGATTAATCAAAAATTCTCATTTTGCTTATGCTAGGGATGTGGAATAATTCATTCTTCTACGTCATACATAGGGTAAGCCATTCTGAAGTAAAAGTAAAAATATTTGCCTCAATATAATAGTGTTGAATTTTGACCGAAGATATGCAACCTATTTTTGGTCCAAGGAACATGCCTGAAAACTTGTACATTGTACTAGATCTGCAAACAATAACCTTCCGATTTGTGATCCAACTGGTGGTGTTATCTACGGATCAAACCCTTTAATTTAAATACATTTAAGCCTTCGTCCCTTATTCCCTGTAAGTCTAGTTGAAAATTGCTTAGCTTTTTGGAGAAGTCCAAAGTGTGAAAAATTATTAACTCATTTTTAATATTATAATTGTGTTGAACTTTGACCCATAACTACGGAAGGTATATTTGACCTCAAAATTAGGCCTTTAACATGCGCCATTAACACTATATTAGAAGCATTAAAATTTTTGTTAAATTGGGTGTTTTTTTTTTTTTTTTTTTTTTTTAAATATTCCCCTTTTGAATCCCCTTGTGGTTCCCCTCGAAACTAAGTCCCAGCAGATGAGCAAATTTGAATCAGAAACCCCAAAGGATGCATTCTACAGGAATAATTGAAATTGGTTTAGTGGTTTTTTGAGAAATCTAGAATGTGAAAACTGTTATATACAAGCATTAATATAAAGTCTTCTGGTTTACAACAGCGCGGTGGCCCGGTAGTTAGGGTGCTCGCTTCGTGCTGGTAGACTGGTGCTAGAATCCACGGTCGTTGGATCGAATCCCGGTCGGGTCAAAACCTTAGACTTTAAAATTAGGCAATCTTCTCGCTTCCGGCTAACGTGGTAGGACTGGTTGGATCGGAGTCAGGATAATGTGACCGAGTGAAGTAGCATGTCAATGAGTCTTCGACGTGATATATCAGTGAGACAGCACTATAAATTCGCTATAAGTGCGCACTGTCGCAATCAGACACCGTCTCGATATGACCAATACATGAGCTAAAGGGACGGAAAACCCCAATAAACAAACAAACTTCTGGTTTATCAGAGGGTTTTAGAATATTTGTTAAAATTCCCCAGTTTTAATCCCTAAACCCCCTTGGCCCATATTTTAAAAAAAATCTAAAATATGAAAAAATGTTTACCACAAAGTCTACCTGAAATTTGTCCAGTAGTTTTTTTTTTTGATAAGTGGAATATAAAAAGTTAACGCTGGACGAGCATATATTTAATTGGAAAAGACCTTCAGTCCAAACAGACTTAAAACATGAAACAACAAATTGGGATATAATATTAAGAACAAACAATTGTGGAGAAAAATATCGAAACTGATTCAACATGTTCTTCGTAGAATAAAACAATCTACTTCCAATCACTCTACGTTGGAGAACCTTTTTTTTTTTTTTTTTTTTTTTTAATGTATCTTAGATGTTCTCGTGTTTTATTATATTTTGGCATTTATTACAATGATAGTTATAGAATAGTTCGCCAGTCCCTCTGGTTCGCGATTCTCAATGGTCTTTCTTGTTAACTGTTAATCAAAGGATTTCATACTATTCTCATAAATGTATAATAAGTATACTACATACGCTGATATAGTACCCGTTGGACCCTTCTTGACTGTGAACAGGTCACTTAAAAATTCATTTGTGCTGTCTTTAATACACTTAAGAAGATCAGCATGCAGCATGTCTCTATTCTTCTCCAAGAAGTCCCGGCCATTGTACCATACCTGCAGTTAAGTATTACTCAATATTGTACAATATGCAATAATGAAGTAGTGAAAAGTAAATAATTCATCAAGAAAAAACATAAATTGATTTCACTACTTTATTTCCCATTTAAATCAATAATATTAAATAAAAAAGAAACTCATGAATTATCACCCCTCACTGTGATATTTTCAATTTATATGAAAAATAGATAAATGTAACGAAGTAAATTTTTCTTTTGAAAAAAAGAAAACTAGAGCATTTAGTCAAGAAAACAATTATACGAACTATTTGGTCGTCATATTATTTTAAATATTATCTCTATTTAGTTTGGTTTTTTTTCCAAAATATAGCCTTCAATGAACATGCTTAAAGTTCAGGTTGATAAAATAGTTCATTTAAACAAATAATATTTTATTTTAATATTACATATCAAATGGAACACACACATAGGTAATGTTTAATACAATTTAATGTTGATATTAATGGTAGTAATTACCTGACCAGCAAAATGTTTAATGCCGAACTCGGCAGCCACTCCTAACTGTGGGGTTTTTGTAAAGCACTCGTGGTCACCATACCTATCCTCCAATTTCTTTACAAATGACAAATCTGTTCCTTGTTGAAGTTTCGTTTCTTCGTCAAGAAGTGCCAATATACCAAACTTTTTCTAATAAAATCAATAGGAATATAAAACATATCGGATTTGTGTAAGAATATACTGGCGTGTAGGACTTAGGCAAAGAAGCACACCTACGTATGTTTTTTCCTGCATTTTCGTTTTTGGTATAGTTGTCTTGATAAAGTAGTTCACTATTATAGAAAACTGTGTTACCCTAGTGCTTTATTAGAAGTTATGTGATAACTAAAGCCTTATCACACAGACAATGCAAACGCGATGCAACCTCTTTTACGTCTAAAAGAGGTTTCAGAGGTCCCTGACAGGTCTATCTGAAATCGCTACAAAGTTTCAAAGCGGTAACAAAACCAATTCGGCGCAACCAGTCATTTGAGCATGCACAAAAGACCGGCCGCAACCGATTTGGTCTGTCAGATGTTTCGTTGTTTCATTGGTCTCAAACAGATCTCCAAGCAAGGTGTTATTTAAATGGTTTCTGTTGTGTGGCGATCGGATTTGTCTAGTCAAGGGTTTGAGTCTTTGCAACCTAGTGGCGACCTATCTGAGGTTGATCAGGGACGAGACGGAGATCCACCGACGCTTCATTGGCAACTTGTAGAAAAATGAATTGATACCCGCATTACGTTTGGTCGGTGATCATTCGGCAACTGTTCACCGACCAGTCGCCGTTCAGTTGCAACCAGTATCAATCGGTCTCAACTAAATGTAGTTGCAAGCCTATCGCTGTATCTGCATTAAACAGTTGCCGATAAGTCGCCGATCAAACACTAACAAGCTGCAAAATATATCGCTGATTGATCAGCGATCATACTCTAATTCAAAGCGCAAAAGTAGTCGCCCCTGTTTCAGCGGTCGCAAGTAGGTCGCAAAAGAAATCAGAAGCCAAGAGGTCGCATCGCGGTCACATTGTTTGTATGACTGAAGCGTTACGTGTATTATCTTGTCATCTGCTACCCCTATAAAGAGTCAATGCATACCTAAGATAAAACCGGAGCATATAACCAGATTGCATCGTTGAATATAGATTTGAATCTTTATTAAAGTATTTTGCACAATTTATTACCGTTGAAGTAGTGTCGATGAGGTGCTTGTTTTAACATGTACTCGTATGCAAATATGCAGGTTTTAAAAAAATGAAAAACTTACGGCATTGAACAACTTGAGGAGCTCTTCGTTGTTCTCGAACTGAATATCTGGCAATTGGATATCTTCGTCTTTGTAAATGCTCATTTCATAGTCAAACACGTTTATGTTGGTGAAGTTTTGCAGTCTTTCATTGACAATGTTAATGCACATTTGTTCGAAGCTGTTTGTTTTCAGTTTTTCAAATCCTGCTATATCCAGGATACCAATTGCTGCCACTGGCTTAGCTCTGTATTGAATCAATACGTGATTTATTGAAAATTATATTCCAAAAATATTTGTCTAAGAGGTCATGTTCATTATTGCTTCTTTTAGAAAGAATTTGATACCCAAGATTATAGTTAATGACTTCAAGATGTGCCTTACAAAGCTTCATAAAAAGAACTGAATTTTATGAAATCAATGAATGTTGAAAGTTACGTACTAATTATAATGTTAAAGTGTTGACCAAATTGTTGCCAGTCGATATTTTCCTGGTAAAGGCGTATTTTCTAAGTTTAACTGGATTTTACATGGTTTTAACATCAACTGGTTGCAAACCTTGTTGAAATACCAGCTTAGAGTATGTGCAAGGTTTATAATCCCCAATCGTTAACGCATACTCCAATACTGTTTTAATGTGTTCCTATGGTATTATAACATATATAGCCATCTAAATATATAAGCTTGTTATTTGTGAAGAATACGACAATGTCAGATATAGTAAAAATAACACAAAAAATGGAAACACATTTATTATGATGGTTAATATTTATTGTGGCGCTTACTCTTACGTCTGGTACGTTCACCACAATCTGATGTTAATAAGAGGGTGTATGCAGTAATGCATCCACAATCTGATGTTAATTAGAGGGTGTGTGCAGTAATGCATGCTTGCTTACCTGTTTTTGTTTGGATGAAGATTTTCATTTATTTTTCTAACTATCCAACCAAACATTCGCTCATACAATGCCTTTGCAAATGCGTCTCGTCCATCCTCTGCTTGTGGTACTGTTTTGTTCGTTGTTATGTTCTCAGCTGAAAAAGTGAGTAGATCACATTAACGTTTGCATATGTTTACTTCATTTTTGTGTGAAGATGTTAACTGAAATTTTATGACATAAATGTTACCCAAATTGTGTGAATTGTATCAATTTATGTTCATTTCAACATACAAACTCCTTCTTCAATGTAACAATCTGAACACTTACAAGCAAAGGTAGTTCTTCTACAAACAATAGCACCAGCCAGGGATTCAAAGTCCAGACTTAACAGATCTGTCACTGTGAAAATAACAAACACATTTTAATTTCAATCATATATTCTAACAAAAACACTTAACAATCTTTCACTGTGAAAATAACACACACATTTTAATTTCAATCATATATTCTACAAAAAACACTTAACAATCTTTCACTGTGAATAACAAGTATATACGTATATATGTACTAAATATTCTAACTTAAACACTGATCAGGTTCTATCACAGCAGAAAATAACAACTAAATACTAATGTAAATATATACTCTTACTAAAGGACTACCAGAAAAGTCACTGCGGAAATTACTACCAATACGTATACATACTGATCACAACTATATACTCTAGCTAAAACACTGAACAGATATGTCAAGGTAGTTAATTACAAGTGTATGAATAATTAATGTATTCTAAATAAGAAACATCATCACCTTTCTTTAACACCTCGAAATTTTTTATGATAAGAGGTGCATTAGTTGACGGTGGGCTCTCGAACTCCAGCTGAGTTATATGCAAGATGGATGCCAACATGGAATGGATGATGTCAATATCCTGTTAGATACACAAGCATACTTGATAAACAGTATATTACAAATATTGGTGAATTATAAGTAAAGAATTGTTCGATTTAAACATGATATAATTGACATATACTAAAAAAAGTTCACATGTTAGGAAACACAATAAAACTCTACCAATACACAACGTAGTTGTATTTATCTGGATTACATGTTAACTTTATGCCAATTGTGATGATAGAATAATTGTAAAAAAGTTATGTATTTTGCACATCATCGAATGACTCGATCATGGATGAAATTAATGGAAAGGTAAATATGTTTGTGACATAATTCATTTTTATTTAATGAACATTTTGTGATGTGTCTGTTTGACTTACTGGTTGAAGAAGGCCAATTTTTCTAAGAACCTGTATCTGTTCTACATATTGTTGTTTGTAATGGGCTTGATGATCATGTAATAGTTGTTTGTTTCCACACATTATTCTGAAGACAAAAATATTTAAAAAATTGATAAAAGAGATATTGGTTCCACATAATACACAATAATACAAAGGAACACTCTACAGAGTTAATTATAGATAATATAGAGAGATTTATAAAGAAGAAAACAATAAAGATCTATTTCAAAACATGACTTCAGCTATCACAATTAAGCTAATTTTTAAAGTCGGAACTTTTGGGGACAGGGATGAACATTGTATAGTCAATCGCAACATCTCGGCACATTCCGGCGAGCTCGGAATCATAAGTATGTCGTTAATGCTTTAAAATATTCTGCAATATTAAAACGTGTTGTGTTTCTTTATGTATTAATACGTTTACACCAAACTGATTCTTGTAAGGCTTTTTCTGTTTCCCTTTGGTATATCCTACCTGTATGACTCGGGTTTCTCTAGCTGAAGTTCACTCATGAGGCTGTCTTCAGCACCAGCGAATAGTGAGTAGAAAATGTGAAAGTTGCCCTCATCCTTACCCTGCTTGACCACCCTGGACTTCTCCAACAAATAATCTCGGCAAATAGCTGAAATAGCAATCACTGGCCTGTAATAAATCTATTGTAGTGCGTGTACAAATGTTTGTATCATTTATTTTGTAATCTTTATATATTGTAAGTTTGACTCTTATATAACTTCGGAAACTGTTTGAAGTAAACCTAGATCTCAACAAACCTAAGTTGATAGAAGTAAGGTATAAAGCCCTCTGAAATGAATACAGTAGAACTCTGGGTGCGGAAATAGTATATATTCTTGAGAGCTACTTTAACTTTACAATTTGTCTACAAGGTTTGTGTAAATGCAAAATGATTGCGGATGTGTCACATAAATGTATACATACTTTTTAAAAAGACATTTGACAATGACAATACATTATTTTATTATAGTGTCACGTGTTAATAGACATATATATACAGCCTTTTGCACTATTACATTAAAACTTATACTTGAACACCCAACCAATATAGACTAATGCGACACTTAGTATTACATTAAAAACTTAAAAATCACATTAAAGATATCACATTGACAAAAGTATCACCTAAACTAACAATTTCACATTAATTGTGAATACACACACGCACAAACGCTCGCACACGTTCAATTGTGCGGGCGAAGTCTGGAACCATGAGCGCATAGTTGACATTAGGACTTGCAACTGGTTGGGACAATCTCTGTGCTCCAAGTGGCGTAATCAACTCAGAAAGGAAATAATTGTTGTTAGAATAAAGTCAGGGAATTTTTTTTTTGTCAAAACATAGTTTCAACCGAACCAGTAGTTTCTGTAGTTTGTTAAAATTAAGACACTCCCCTTAGTATACAGTATAGGGGCAATATTAGGTAAAGTGATTTTCATTGGTCAAATGGGACAGAGTGAAGTGTTACATAGCAATGCTAAATAAGAAATAGGCATTCACTCTGTAGCCTATAATAAGAAAGTTTATTACTTAAAAGTAAACTGATTTATTTTAGAATCTTTCGAAGCTTAGTTTGACTTTGTGGTGAATTGATTCTGCATTGTTTATATTCAGAAGATGTTAAGCTGAAAATGACACTGACTAGAGTTATCTATCTTAGTACACTGATCCAATTTTTAGATTTGTGTTGCGCAGATATAGAATGGTACGCTCCCTAGCCAGCTGTTTTATTCAGAAGGATTGTTAATTGCAATGGAATTTTAAGTTAAGATTAACAGGATAAAGTGCATCACTATTATTGGAACATTTTACTGGTGTTGAGTATTATTATTTTCAGATGTACTTGATCAAGAAAAGATGTGTGCATGTGGAATTCAGATAGTGTTGATATTGAAGTACAACTTCATTGGATACTGCGTTGTTTGATAAACACGGACTTCAGAAATATTTAATTTCATAACACGTAAAACGTAAATCATAATATCGAGATTTAGAGTATATTATTATAGTTATTTTTGTTACCTTGCCACTAAATGGTAAAGCTGCGAGTCATTGTGATCTGATAGAAATATATTGACAATAGAAGTTTAGAACTTAAATAATTTAATTCAAACAAATATATATAATATTATCTATGTGTGTGTGTGTGTGTGTGTGTGTGTGTGTGTTTTCATAAGAAGTTGAGCATTTTAAATTAAAAAATGTCGCAAAAATGATGAAGACACATGGCGGATTTTGCGAAGAAGCGAATATATATTTTTGATTTTTTATTGGATAACACAAACATTTAGTATAGTAAGTAAGGTAAAAATAGATCTTAGTATTATCTATAAGATTATAAATTTGCCCTTCTATGGTGAGCCCTAGGGGTGAATATAAGTAGTGGATAACACCTATGGTTTAAATTACAGTGGTGGGTTTTAATGTGCATGTATGAACTATCCTGCTATGGGGGCCCTAGAGGATAGGAATGGTGCTGTTGTGTCTAAATACCGGCGTTGTATATACTTCAGTGGTAGTTGATCTTCATTCATGTACCTTGCTCTGCTTTGGTTGCACTAGGGAGCACATTATTTATCCTCGGTCAGGGTTTGCCTGATAGGGTGTGTATTCTATTGGCCGGTGCCAGAGGTATTAAAAGTGTGTATCCTATTGGTTGGTAGCTTGGTGCCAGATATATAACATGGTTTTCATATATGGTTAATTAAAAGGTATAGTATAGATGGTGTAGGTGTTTTGCCCTTAAAGGCAATTTATCTATCATTGTAAATCTTGCTATCGTTTGCTCTAGGAGATTTTGACATGAATTGTTTTGGTAATAGTATGAGTAACATGAGCATAAATAATTCTCTTGTCCGTCATTATCTGTTGTTGATTTTGATATAACGTTGCGGCCAATTGTTATATCCATTATAGTGTGTTTTCTATTAAAGCAAATTTCTTGAAAAACTGCAGAACTTAATCAAGAAATTCTTTTTTTTAATTATCGATATAAGTACACTTCACTATAAGCTTTATTACTTATACCGTCTAGAATGAATTAGGTATTTTCAGTAAATCGAATTTGTTACTATATATATAACTTAATAAAGTCCTAATTGCTTGTTATTTGTATTTTAATAATTAAACGAGTTTAAGTTTAAAACGCATGAGCGCAATGTTTCTGACAAACATATTTGGTTATTTAGACTCATTTAAAAGTTCTGATACAATTATGATAGGGTGATTTGTCTCGCTGAGAATACTTATTAGAACAAAAGAACACTAGAATCCAACAACCATTTTTTATTTTTACCAAATATCACCTCAACGTGAACTGTACATATTCGTATTTGAAAAAAAAGTCTAATTCAGATAAGTTGCACTATTTTGTTTTTGTAAAAACGTTTTAGTTGATATGAGGATTCAATAGTTTACAAGAAAATGTTTTTTTAATGAAATTCAAGACAGTGATCACCAAGACAGATATAATTGTAGACATGTCTAATGATACAATGTAGCGATCACTAGTATAACGACTGTAATGGCAGACAGAAGATGTGTTCATATATGCGTACAATGTATCACATCTAAATCAGCATGGAAGTCTGATTTCATTATGAGATGATAATCAGACATTCATTACCTCCAAGAACTTGTCCATTTTCCTGAAAGCTCAGTTCCAGGTATTTGGCAAATCTACTAGAATTGTCGTTCATAATGGTTTTGGCATTGCCAAATGCTTCTAATAACGGGTTCACCTACACAAACAGAAATTAAGAACTTAAAATTTTTAAAGTACTCATAAAACATTATGTACATGTTATGTTAATATATTTAGGAAGTTCCCTTTTTAATTATTAAAACTCGAATGTGCTTAGATTAATTATACTTTTTACACATGCTGTCTTTGAAACTTAAATTAATTAGATATATACATTTTATGAGTCCCTGGTAGAGAAAATCATCTCCCCAGATTGTTGATTAAGGAATTATACATGTAGGAGGGATAGAAGTGAGCTTGTATCGAAGGTCACCCCACAATGCGTTAAAAAAGAAAACACAAAGGGAAGAAAATTTAGTTTGTACTGAAGACCCCCCCCACAATGCATTCATGAAGGCAATATAAAGAGAAGATAATTCAGTTTGTGTAAAGGGTCACATACGCAAGTTTGTGTTAAAAGTAAATACTTAATCCGTATTAAATTAAATAAGTTTGTATTAAGAGAGTTTTTGCGACAGGTTACCTCCACAATGCGTTGATGAAGATCTCCGGACTCTTGAGGACACATGTGTATAAAATGCTGCACCATGAGTTTGGTGCTCTCCGTCTTACCAGCACCCGACTCGCCACTGACGAGAATGACTTGGTTTGTGCTCGTCTCTCGCATTCGCCGATAAGCACGTGCGGCAGTATAAAAGACATGAGGCGGTGGCGCTCTGGTAAAGTTTTTGCCATCGTATTCTTCGTGACTCTATAAGTAGATTTGTTCAGAACGTTGGATCTAATATCATTATGTATTGTTATACATTAATTATGCTAAAATACTAGACACAATAATAAGAAATATATACAAGGAAATTGACAAAGACAACAGTGGTGTCACAAACAGACAAACGTTATCACAACACCAAGGACCATTACAATACAGAAACAAAAACCACGAAGAGGTGACGTTTCCTCCTGTATACGTGTCTCCAAAACTATGTGATAGAAACCCTTCATCATAGCAGACACAATCAAATTAAGTCCTCAAAGTAACACCACTGCATCAGTAGCATTGATGTCCCCAGCCATCCTCTTGAAATACTTTCCCGTTTGGAAAAAGCTAGCGAGTACAGTATGAAATTTACTGTGAAATAACAACACCTCAGCATCATAAGCAGACGAGATTTAGATTTTTAGTATAGTGCTTGTTACGGTGGTCAAACCTTCCATATCCGCATCTTATTTGGTCTTGTTTGAATAAAGCCTTAGATATATACGATTTAAATAGTTTCAATGACGTCTCGACTAAACATGATGCTTGACTGTTATCGATTGTTATATATATAAAAATTCATTTTAATCATGACATAAATGACCATGCACATCTTAAGTGCTGTTCATCCGTTTCAATATTTAGTGTAAATGTATATGCATACTTACTTTCTTATCGAAGATGGACAAACTCTTGTATGGATTCACAGCGATCAATATGTCACCACAGTTGGTCTGAAAAATTATGTTGTTAGAGATATGAGATCACTGGATATGTAGTATGTATCATAAACAAGTGTTGTAAGAAATGTAACACGGTGAAATCTCTCTGTGTTTTATTACTGGCGCATGAACAAGTTAGTTGGGGGCACTGTCACTCCTCACATTTTGACCATGACATTTTAAAGTTTCGACCTATATATTTTTCATATCTTAATACTTAATTTTTTATAAAGTACTCTTTGTTACTTCAGTCAAAATTTGACAATACAGACCACCCGTGACCGAACAGTGATCCAATCTTAAAATGTCAATGTGTTACTGTCTCAATTACGGTTTCATTTTTCACTTCTGTCATTAAAACAGAAGGTTACTATTTTACTTTTCACTTTACATTCTCCCTTTAAGAAATACTTTGAGAGTAATATCAACCATTGTATCATCGCCTACGATGGCGTTAGTGCGATTGTATGATAGCGATGAAAGGATGATACAATGGCGATACTGTTATGTTGCATCGCAATATTGTCTTCGTATCGTCCCATACTATTAACTATGTTCAT
>JAUMGZ010178205.1:0-14254 GCA_032359645.1 Pododesmus macrochisma | reverse complement strand
AATTAAATGGCTGAATAGTTCTCTGGTACAAATAACGCGCAGTTCGTGGTAATTTTGACTTGTTTGTGCACAACTTGGCTCAAGAAAATAAATGACAACCTCCTTACCTTGTTAAAAATTAGAACAAAGTCTTAGTTAACGAGACGTTTTACAAACTCCTTACATTCAAACGTTTTTGTGATTAGGAGATAGACTTGCACAAGTTCAGAATTCCATTTGTCATTTCTAACACACTTTTAAATAAACTCCAAATGGACTAAAAACAAACAAGAAATTGCAACAAAGTTGCTGGGAGATGCTAACGTTAAAAAAAGTGTGATTCTAATTATTTAACTTTCATTTAATGGATTATGAAACTGTTAAATTTTCTAAAGTTGTAGACGTTGCAGCAAAGTATTATGACAGAGATATTAGATACATTTAATACCTGTTCTCTGATTAAAATAAGTATTGGGGCCAACTTCTTGCTAATGAAATGAAAAATAAGGTAATACAAAGTCAAAATATTTAAAACAATATGGTTGAATTTCTACAACAATTATAATGTAGTTCTCAAACATACAGAGGCAAAGTGAGATTTCCCAGAGATCACCAGCTTTCGTTTTCACCATTTCAACTTATTAGCGAAAACAGGCAAAGCTCCCAGGCAACACTCGTAAAAGCAGGCTTCGCCCCCACAATAGGAGCCTTAAAAATAGGGTTATATAAATATCTATTGGTGTTATTCCTAAATAGACCATGTGTAAATCAGAATTATGATAAATTGGAAAATTTGGGCAGGGTTCCCTGACCCTGGCATAACCCAGCCAGTCGGGGGGGACAACTGTCCATCGTCAATTTACGTATCAATGGTAAAAACAACTTACAGGCAACAAATAAACATGCAGATCAGGTCAGGCCCGTAGGACAGGAAGTCGAAAATGTGAAAAGTTAACATACATTGTATTTGTTAAACTTTGACCCAAAAACATGTAACAGTGTTTTTGACCCTTGGGTCATACCTTCAACAAACTTGCTTTTCTCTAAAATTACTAAATACCACAATTAATCAAGCTTTTGAATATCTTGTTTAGAATTTTTTGAAATTTTGTCAAATTTTCCCCCTTTTGGCCCCCTAGTGGCACCCCCATTCAATTGAACAAACCTGAATCCTCTTCCCATAGTGATAATTTCTAACAAGTTTTGATGAAATTGGTCCAGAAGTTAAAATTGGAGAAAGAGTCAAAGACGTGAAAATTGAACATATTTGCTAAACTTTGACCCAAAAACGCATAATCTATTTTTGACCACGCCTTGAACAAACTTGGTTCTCCATGCCCTAAAGTTACTACATAACAAAGCATTAACCTCTAGGCCTTCTTGTTTATTAGAAGAAGATTTTTGAAATTTTATCAAATTTTCCCCTTTTTGGACCCCAAAGTGGAGCCCCCTTGGGCCGAGCCCCATCATTTAAACAAATCTGAACCCCCTTCCCAAAGGGGTGACATCTGCCAAGTTTGGATGAAATTGGTCCAGTAATTTGACAAAATAAGTGAAAAATGTGAAAAGTTAACATATTTGCTATGCTGTTGAGCTTTGACCCAAAAAGCGTAATCTATTTTTGACTCAAGGGTCACGCCTTGAACAAACTTTGTTCACCATACCCTAAAGTTACTACACAACAAAGCATTAATATCTAGGCCTTCTTGTTTATAAGAAGTTTTTTTTTAAATTTTATCAAATTTTCCCCTTTTTGGACCCCAAAGTGGCGCCCCCCGGGGGCCATCTGCCATCATTTGAACAAATCTGAACCCCCTTACCACAGGGATGACATATACCAAGTTTGGATGAAATTGGTCCAGTAATTTTGCACAAGAAGTCAAAAATGTAAAAAGTTTACATATTTGCTATGGTGTTGAACTTTGACCCAAAAATGCGTAATCTATTTTTGACCCCAGAGTCACGCCTTAAACAAACTTGGTTCTCCATGCCCTAAAGTTGCTACTTCCCAAAACATTAAGCTCTAGGCTTTCTAGTTTACTAGGAGAAGATTTTTGAAGTTTTGTCAATTTTTTCCCCTTTTGTCCCCCTAGTGGTGCCCCCTTGAATCATCTTCCTCTAGGGATACTTCCTACTAAGTTTGGATGAAATTGGTCCAGGGGTTTAGGAGAAGAAGTCGAAAATGTTAAAAGTTAACGACGACGGACGATGGACGGGATTTGTATGAGAAAAGTCCACCTTGGACCTTTGGTCCAGATGGACTAAAAAATTAATACTGTGTTTCCGCTAACAGCTTAAAAAAACTTAGGGTAGGTAGTTAGGCAAATCTTTTTATTTCACTTTAAGTTTTTACATAGATTTTATAGAGACAAAGGTCCTGACTTTAACAGCGCTTGTCTGAAAATGGCATAAAAACTTTAAGAGTAGGCACTAAAAATTAGGGTTGGTAGGGTTAGCAGGAACACAAGTATTTTTTCTTTTGGCCGTGATTGTTTTTGAAACAGATAAATATATCTTGACATCTTACTGAACTGAACCAGTGACAAGAATTTACATAGCTATATTTATGATAATGCTCTATGACAGTTGCTTTTATAGTCTTTTGGGGTATTTTATTCTAAAAATTAACACATTTTGCAACAAAATAATAGCAGATCATAGAAACTCCATAGGATCGAACAGATAATATCAGTTTAATAAATAGTTTTACAAAGTTTAAAAAAAATAATCAAAAAGTTAAGCAAGATTAATATTCAAAAGACAGGTAATGAAATTACTTTTATTTACAAATTTGACTGAAAATACTGGCCACAATTATTTATCTCTTATTTCAGAATTATATTTCGTTATCATTTATAGCTTTCAATGCAGAAAATGGATAACTTCTTAAACCCTATAATTACTTCTTAGGGAGGTTTATATTGGACATTGTGTTGACAGACTATATAGATGTGTCATTGTAACAACATTTTGATCTGCTCTAAGTGACAACATTGGTTAGTTCACAGGAACTCTTGGACTCATTTAAATTATCACCAAGGAGGATTTAACATGCAATTCATCGAGTATAATAACAAGATTCAGCAAAGCCCTAAGGTTTCACAACAAATCATTCATGACCACAGGAAAACAACTTCAGTTATATAATTCAAACTGTTATCAATTTTATAGGTAAATTTGTGAATTGTGCACTTTTAATCTTTGCCCCATGACATACAAACTGATCAAGAACAAATGCAGTTTTTCGAACTCTGACCTTGTTCTGTCATATCAATTTATCATGTTGAACTCACGGTGATCATAAATAAATCAACTATGTCAACCAAAGTACATTTTCATAGTGTTTATATCTAGTTCAAAGATAAAGCTTGATTACAATATAAATACATCACATGAAACATGGTCTGATGTCTATTTTGAGCAGCTTCTGACACAATAAAGATATAACTTAGTATGCACAATACCAGTTGACAAGTAATCACAATATCGGACCACACTACTAGAAAACGCTTTAAAATTTAAATTAGTATCGGACCACACCAGATAACACTTTTAAAATTAGTATTGACCCATATCAGATAACACTTTTAAAATTAGTATTGAACCATATCAGATAACACTTTTAAAATTAGTATTGAACCATATCAGTTGATACTTAATTAGTATTGGACCACACCAGAAAGCACATAATTAGTATGGGACCACACCAGAAAGCACATAATTAGTATAGGACCACACCAGAAAGCACATAATTAGTATGGGACCACACCAGAAAGCACATAATTAGTATGGGACCACACCAGAAAGCACATAATTAGTATAAGACCACATCAGAAAGCACATAATTAGTATGGGACCACACCAGAAAGCACATAATTAGTATGGGACCACACCAGAAAGTACATAATTAGTATGGGACTACACTAACATAGTCAACAATTTTTAAATTAGCACAAGACCATACCAGTCAACACTTAAATTAGAATGGGACCATACAAGTAAACACTTATTTAGTTAAATTAGTATGGAAACCAAACCAGAAAACACTTAATTAGTATGCTGCACAAATAAAACACTGTTCACTTATCTTTATGTTGTAATCATTGTATGGTAGTGTTTAACTATACTAAGTGAATACATTTTATACTAGTACATGTATATTTAACTTTCTGATATTGACATAAACACTAATAAAAACACCAAAGTAACATTTCCTTTATAAATACACAGTTAAATAGCTGAATTTGCTTTGAACGATGGTAGCAATGCTTGGTGATAAATCAGTTGTGTCTTGAATATTTTGTTCTAAAACAAGACAAAACATGTACATGGTCATGTCAGATAGTAGTTTGACCAAGTTTATACTCATACTATGAATAAGGAACAGTTCCTGTGAGATTAATTATCATACCCTCAATCAAACGTTTTACAAACTAGAGAATGTACGAATGTATTAGATTCATTTCTGTCAAAAAATAGGAAAAAAACTGTCGATATATGTTTCATATTTGTCACAGACACAAAAACGTATAGAAATGAAGTTTTAAAATTGAACATAAAGCCCGATATAGAATTGCAATAGAAGAAACCAAAAGCAATAAAATATAATAACCAAAAAAGTAATTGCATGTAATCTCTTTTAACAAAGGTTAAATGAGTTACAAATAATAACAGTTATGGACATGGTGTTAACATTTAGATTAACATTAATTTCATGACGGACAAACATCTGACTAGAGGTATCACAGATTTCTGGTCATGGTGTTCACGGTAATATGATATGAAAGTTATTAAAATTATTGTAAAATAAGAAGACTAGAGTGCAATCAACAGGGTATACTTCAATTATATTTGTAAGTAACATTTTCATGGGTTGAAAAATTTAGTTCATATATGTACCTGTATATATGAACCTAAATATTTCACAGAGCATGTGCCCGATTTCAACATGCAACATGATTAGGGCCTGACCAAAATAACTATGCTATACAGTTACAATAATTCTAATTAAATGTTGATAATGTGTAAATAGAATTATAGGGAATAATCATATTAAAAAAGTTCTTAATGGGTGCATTAACCAAAATCCACACTGAGGACTCTGTGTATGATTCACTTTGCAGTTTCATACTATGTACATTGGAATTTTAGGTTTATACATCCATAAACATAAATTTTAAAATGATTTTCTTAAAACATGTTGCTTAGAAACAACAGTCTAATTGACTACCCTTCAAGTTACCAGATAAACATGGATAGACATACAAGGCCATACCATATGTGCTGTCCAAGACAGGCCTATTAAAATAAACAGTGTACCAATTATATGAAATAAAAGCTCTAAACACTTAGAGATAAATATGTTCAATACTGATGGAGCATCAGTATGAAACTCTATTTTTACAAAAGCTTCAAGCGTTTGTATTACTTTGGTGAAATGTAAATATAAATTATAATGTGCACTTATTAAATATTCCAATATGTAAATAGCTTCTAATAGGTTTGTTACATGTGTGATAAGTTAGTTATATATGTACGATGCTTCTGATACGTTAGTTACATGTGTGATACGTTAGTTACATGTGTGATACTTAAGTTACATGTGTGATACGTTAGTTACATGTGTGATACGTTAGTTACATGTGTGATACGTTAGTTATATATGTACGATGCTTCTGATACGTTAGTTACATGTGTGATACGTTAGTTACATGTGTGATACTTTAGTTACATGTGTGATACGTTAGTTACATGTGTGATACGTTAGTTATATATGTACGATGCTTCTGATATGTTAGTTACATGTGTGATACGTTAGTTACATATGTACAATACTTCTGATACGTTAGTTACATGTGATGGTTTTTTCTTGATTAATTATGAAAATTGAATACTTAGCTATAAATGTAATGATAGATTTAGTTCATAGTTTATAACTATAATATAGTTTATACACATGCATACATATAACAATAGTAAAGTACATACATGTGAAACTTTTGAATGAGACATATTGTTGTTTCTTCATAAAAAAAATATAAAATTGTTAAGATACAATAAAAACTAGACTAACAATATAGATCCCAAACTCTGAGTGCCTACTTATTTCTTATTGCTACAAAACCATTTAATTTTTTTTTTTTTTTTTTAAAAATGCCATTCCCTCACCAAATTATTTCTTTATCATACTAAAACTCAATGGCATTTGTACAAATACCACAATGTCTACAATGAATTTCTAGGAAAAAAAATCACTTAAGAGGACTTTGAAAGTCAAATTCTTAGTGCATGTGTTGATTGAATTTAAAAAGTCTACTTATTGAAAGATTTACATTTATTCAGTTACATTTTAAGATTGTCATTTTGTAATTATACAGTATTTTTCATACAAATATTGAAATAAGGTACTGTATACATATAATGTTTTTTTAATCTTAATATAACATGCAGAACACAATAATTTAATTTCTTTGGACAGATTTTCTCAATGTTACTCCTTGATAACGTCAATATTTGTAGTCCAGTACAGCTCATCCTGTTTAAATCCAAATGTATTTTAAATACTAGTAACAAAGTTATCTCCCTTAGTAATAACTGCTGTAGTAAAAAAAAAAAAACACCACAATTTTACACTACTAGTCCACTACCATAAATATAAACGATCAACAATTGACTTTGTACTTTATCTTAAAAGAAGTTTAATGATATAGTATATTTACAAATGTATGTCTTTTTTGAAATAGTATACACTATACTTAAAAATATTTTTATTGGATGAAAGTGCTTAAACATGGTACCCTGTACAAATTGACATATTCTGAAAATTCTTGTTACTTTCACTACCAATAGCTTTTTTGTTCTGATCCACTGATAAAAGGAATCATAATGTTATGAATATCAAAACAATTTTGGTCATGGAAATTATCCCCAGGGCTACTTTGGTTTGGCAATCATGATAATGAGTGTCACAGAGAAATGTTGTGTTTAATTAGGAAAAAACGGTTTTGAAAGGTTTAATTGGATTTTAAACTGACTGACCTTATGTTACTAAGTAACCAAACAGTTTAAAGTAAGGGGAATCATATGCATAACAGTGCATCAAGCTGCACATGCAAGGCAATGCATTGACATCAATCATAATATGGTGGTGTAACTGTGACATTATATTTACATTCACTAAGGTATGAACTAAAAACATTTTAGTTGATTTAACCAATAGAAAGTTTTGAAAAAAGAACAGAATTAAATTTATGTCACACAGTTTTCTAGAGGTCTATAGCTACAGATCAGTGATTCTATAGACAAGCTAAAAATGAAAAACATGAAAAATAGTGATGAGAAAAACCAAACAAGATGGTTACATAAAAATACATACACTATACATGTTTTATATCATATCAAACATTTCTTAATGTAAAAAGTTAAAATCTCATTTAGTGATAGTGATACACTCATAGTCAATGCTTATGGTATACATACTACATGTATTTATTGTCTAACAATGTTACTCGTAGAAACTTGTTCAAATTGTGTTTCATGCAGAAGTTGTTTTTGATACACAAGACAAAGTGGGAAGTGAACCTCATCAGTCTTCCTATTAATTATATTAAAAGTTTATTAATAAAAAGGCTGGTTTACAGGCAACAAGACAGATTGCACACTTCACAATGTTTTAAACCTATATATACTGTATATATATATGTTCCTCCATAGATATATAAAACACATTAAAATTCAGTATAGAACGATTCTCTGACAATTCCTAGATAGCAGAACAGCAGTGGTATATGGTATACAGCCATCACTGAAATGGTCCAATATGTGAAAAACTTTTGTGGAACTTCCATCCGTTTTTGTCTAAGGTGCTCAACATTGTTTTTATCTAAACCATATAATTTACAAAGGCCATTGATTAGAGAATACTTGACTATAAGTCTGAAAACAACCAAGACTGCACAGCCTACAGCTATTCTAAGTACACTGTAAGTGATCCATTCTACGGAAGGCCAGTGTATAGGGAAAGGTGTGTCTGTTGTTGCGGCGTGGTAGTACCCGCTATAGTGATTGAGCCAGGCACCAAAGGCAATACCACTTCCAATTCCATGTACTGTTGCAGTATCTGATCTGGCCGAGTTCCACTTATCGATTGGTGGGTATACAAAGCACACCAGGAATGATCCTAGAACTGTTATCACTGGAGCGTAGGGGTGAGTTACTTGTAACTTATCCATTACACCAACAAATGGAAGCGAACATGGCATAATTATACAAGCCACAATCAATCCACATATAACATCCTGAAATGTCCAAATATAAAAGTATATGTATTTATTATCATGAAGAGACATCAAGATAAGGGTGCAGGTACATTTTTATTCTAAACTTCATTCAGCAGGATTGATGAAACAAAATTCACCTATATCACTGTAAGGATGCTTTTTGACAACAACTGCCCCTCCTGCATATCATTATCATAGGATTATGACATCACTAATGATATGTACTATTTGAAATCTTGCCACAGGTCTGAGTTCTACTATATAGGGAACAAATAGTGAAAATTTTATTTCATTTTCTCCTTTTGGATTTCCTTATATTAATATATATATATATATATATATATTGGCACTTGTGTGATGGACAGCATTAAAGTGCACATGCACCTTGGACATTCAGTCAAGATTGAGTTAAAAGGGGATGAATTGGAACTGCCATAGACTTGAAATTTGACCATTAGTCTGAGTGTAACATGTATTAATAGTTACATGTATACGGTTTATTACTGACTTACTATGGAACCATACAGGGTCAGATCTTCCTCTGGATTATACTGACCCTCTATGGTTCCCTTACTACGTCAATAACAAATTTATCACATTGAGGACCATTTTATGAATCAAATTTGAAATAGAAAGACATTGTACAGTAGTCTTGTCTGTTTGAATGTTACTTCTGTTCTCCTCGATATCCAGATGTGTTGTCTGCCTGAACCTACATGTACCTATTTCAAATAAACATTCAGGATTGTCAAAACACTTCAAACTCTCAGGTCTTACTTAACGGGAGCTAAATCCCATACAGGAATTAAGCAAACTTTAGCAACCACTTTAATTAGTATATTATATTTACAGCTCTAAACCTTTGAGGCGATGAAGAAGTGGAAAGACAGTGGCCATGTTGCCCCCAAGCTCCATAAAATAAATTGATCATGACCCACAATTAGTCCGACTCTCAAACTAGGTCACCATGTCACCATTGGACTTACTCAAAAGTGAAAAACAATCAAATTCCAAAATGTTGTCCAAAGTGCGATAATTTACAATAGCGCATTTATATCTCTATCATGTTTGATATCTTATAATTATCATGATATTATGTCTACAATCATCAAAGTATGCACAATCTAAATAAAAAGATGTTAAAAGTGGGGCCTTCATACATTTAAATTTTATCTTGTATTTGCAGAATCAAGATTTAATTTTTTTCAATGCACAATGAACATGTACATGAATATAATTTTTTTACGCTATACAATATATAATACATTCTTCAAGAGTGAGACATAATATAATTATATTCTACACTAAAGCTTAAATTAGTAAATGTTTATTCACCACCTTGATATGTTATTTCACTTTCAGGGTTCATCAATGTATACAGTATTTAAATATGTATCTTACATGTCCCAGTGACAGTCCCACTCACTCAATCAAGGTAAACATACATTATTAAATTGCAGTCTTTTCATTCATCTAGAATGTTGACACTATATTAATCACTTCCAATCCTTGTCATGACTGTTTGGGTAGTAATTCTTCACATACAGAATACTACATGTACTTATAGTACTTACGAGAGCAGAGTGCATTCCCAAGTAAATTCGACTTAGTCCTACAAGGATGGTCCAAAATAAGGCAATAGTGAGGCCTGTGCTGAAGTCATACTGAATAAAGAGAAAACGATGTTAAATCAACATTATTAATGAAGTTAAAACTTGAAAGCATCAACATGCAGAATCACTGGTCAAAGTAAACATGAAGATCTAATACATCATGCGTATTGTGTGACATGTAGAATCAATTATCTATTTATATAAGGCAAATTTTAATATTCCAGCAGTTTGAATTTGAACTGAATTTTACATTTTTCACTCTTTTCATTATCATAAAAACTCATATGACGTATAAAAATAGATACTAAATTAAATTATTATTGATTCCCACAGAAACCGTTCTCCAATATTGATGTCTGAAGAACAGTTGTGTCATGATCAGTAAATATAAAGGGTCATATAATAGATAAGTAGATCTAGTTGTGCCAATGGCACTAATACTAGAGTCAATCATTCTCTTGCAGATGTGGTCACTAGTAGGTACTAATGCCTTTCAATCAAATATCAGAGGTCAGGTGAGTCGGATAACTTGGACCAACTGTTAATGTGACATTATAATCTGCAGTATATATATTAGAAATCCTCTTTTTAAAACTGCATTACATATCATATGCATGTACATGTAAATATACTGTGAGAATGAAATGTCAAATTGTAAACAGAGACATTGCACAACCAAAAAAAAAAACATGTTTGTTTCATTATCCCTTAAACTTATGTCTAGGTCATATTGAGACAGTGCCTGCTTGTGACAGTGTGCACTGATGGTGACTTTATAGTGCTGTCTCACTAAAATATCACGTCGCAGACACATTGAAATAAAGGATGTGTTGACAAGGATTGTTTAAATTGTCTGCATGACAAATATTTGTACCGGTCAATGCACTTCACGGTTTGCTTTTTTACAAGTCCTTGTTTAGGGTTATATTTCCTTCCTTCAGGTGAATCTTTTGTACTGTATATTGTGCAATCTAATATATTATTTTTTATATAAACCATTACAAATTGCTGTCAATGCAGACAAGTCAACTTCGGTCGAATCTACAAATGGCTTGGAATAAAATGATAGCCAGACAGAATCAAAGTTAAGGCATGTATAACTTTGATAAATTATACAGATACAGTAAAACCCCGTTATAATACCAACTATTATAATACTGCCATTAATTTACTCAGAACAGATTTCCCCCAACGTTAATGCACTCTTTATAACACCAAACTTGCATACCTCCATCCGCCAAGCTGTTTTAAGCACAAATGTTCCCAAAGTCACTGTATTTACTCCTGATTGTACCACCATTGATTATGTTTACAAGTGATAATGTGTTGTGTAACGTTACTGGTACATCTGTACCGATATGGAGATCAATCATGCGTGTCTAATCCACCTTGGGCTTGGCTATAGGTGTATTACATATCCAGGTAGAGTATGGTTCTATAATGCTGTAAAAACATTGCACCCTTTATAGTTTGTTTTTGTTCAAAATGAAGACGACGAAGTGTGTGCCTTCGTACACACGAGCCCAGACTGTTACGGACATCGAATAGGTCCCATAGAATGGCTTTCACACAAAAGTCCAGAGGTGAAAGATATTTGTATTTTTCTGCTAGTTTGGACCTCATTTTCTCATTTTTGAGTTTGGGATTGTAACACGGCCAGTTAAAGCACTACTCTGATCAATATTGTACGAAATGCTAACATGATCGTCTATGGAATATTATTTGCATCTTTGATTTCTACTATAACTGTTTGTCTATAAATAGAAATATATCGAACCGCACAGAAAGCACCCTTTGAATGGCCACGTTTGAGACTTGCGAGAGATTAGATCTAGATATATTCATTGTAATTAAAATGGCGTTTTTAAAATTGATTTAATTATTAGCATGCACATTAGTCATTACATCGGAGGGATCTTTTAATAATTTTGTTATACTATCAGACCCGATATACCGCCAAAATTCCTTGGACAAAAGGTGGCGGTACAACAGGGCTTAACTGTATATGTTTTCAATCAAAAAATATTCTTGTGAAGTGTCAATGTTGAAAAGTGTCAAATTCCATCCATAAATACGAAGATCACAGTGAAATTGACCAGCAATTTTCAACCAACTCAAAATGAAGAAGGGTAGACTTCATGACATATTAAAACATTGCTCCAAACATGCACCTGGCTTGTACAGAACTATTCATGATAGAATAGTAAATCTACAGTAGCCTTTACTAAAAAACCTTCTTATTTTCCAAGAATGCTAGATTTTTCGAAAACATACTAGATCTAGTTAATACACAGAGATTCTATTTACAAAATATTGGTTTTTAAAGTTGTATGCATCCTCACCTGGTAACGATTCATGGATAAAATAAGTAATCCAAATGGTATAATAGCTCCCACTGAAGCATGGGTTGATGGCATACCATACTCCTCAGCATATCTCTTCTCCAAGTGAATAGCTGGGGGAGAAGATGGGCGTGGTCGTCTAATAACATCTTTGGCAGCCTGTCCTATGTACATGCCTGCATGCCATACTATTGCAGTTTGTCTCAACAACAAGGAGTCTAAATTCCACATTACAAGTGGGAAAAATATGATATAAAATACTTCATTTCCAAGAGATGCCCCAAAATGAAACATAAAATGAAGAAATTTATAAGTTATCTTATATTCTCTTTGGACAGAATCGTTTTGTTTATGATCAACATGTGATTCACGCGTGTCATTGTGGACACCGTCTTTGTGACATCGGTGCACAAGTCCATTCTTCACAAACCCGTTTTTCCCTTCGGTTAACGATGTGGCGATACCATTCACCAAGTTACCGTTTTGGGATAATCCATTTTGAACTTTACTGTAGTAACGATTTCTGTGAATAGTTTGATTTGTTTTGTCATTGTTAAGAATGCCGGTATCGTCTTTTTCACCAGACTCCACAACGCCATTACCATTGCAAACCGTTGTTTCCGCTAGACACCCGTTGCTTCTTGGAGTGGGTAAAAATTCAACTCCGCAAAATTTCTGAAAATCTGCCACATTCTGATCTCCATCAAGATATTCTATAGCTTTTCTAAGTCTTTCCATAGTGCTAATGAACTTTCACGGGCCTCTAACACGCTGTCTGCTGATGCTAGCTAGCTAGTTGTGTGAAGCCGTCGACTGTTGTGACCTAATAATGACTCGTGACCGTGAAAATTTCTTTCAAGGGAGGCAACCCATAATAAAATGCACCTGAAAAGATTGAAACGTTTAGAGAGACAACGTAGTATGTTTATGTAAGTTAGGTTACACCACAATAACACTTACTTAGAGGTCTGTGGTAACACAAACTAAATAAGTATAATGTAAAAAGCCATTGTATTTAAAATGTGGACAGTTGGTGTCTGATGAACGAATGATTATTTAAAAGTATCCAGGTATATTCGACATAATTATACAAAATGCAACCAATAGATCAACAGATAGCATATCTGATAATATTTAAGACAAGGAAGTCCATAATTTAAACAGACTCGATATGATTATTATATTTTGAAACGGTAAGACAAAATATATCCATAAAATAAATAAATATGCAACGTAACCAAGAATTAATAGTCTAATAAATCTACCAGCTTTAAATAAATTTATTAATTTAACGAATATATATTTAAGATGCAATTCTATATTTGTGATTAACATTAAGCCTAGGGGAGGATATGATAGCCTATGACTCGATATACTGGGGGAGGATATGGTAGCCTATGACTCGATGTACTGGGGGAGGATATGATAGCCTACGACTCGATATACTGGGGAAGAATATTATAGCCTACATGTATGACTCGATATACTGGGGGAGGATATTGTAGCATATGCCTTGATATACTGGGGGAGGATATGGTAGCCTATGACTTGATATACTGGGAAGGATATGGTAGCCTACGACTCGATATACTGGGGAAGGATATTATAGCCTACATGTATGACTCGATACACCGGGGGAGGATATGGAAGCCTATGACTCGATATACTGGGGGAGGATATGGTAGCCTATGACTTGATATACTGGGGAAGGATATGGTAGCCTATGACTCGATATATACTGGGAAGGATATGGTAGTCTATGACTCGATATACTGGGGAAGAATATGGTAGCCTATGACTTGATATACTGGGAAGGATATGGTAGCCTATGACTCGATATACTGGGGAAGAATATGGTAGCCTATGACTTGATATACTGGGAAGGATATGGTAGCCTATGACTCGATATACTGGGGAAGAATATGGTAGCCTATGACTTGATATACTGGGAAGGATATGGTAGCCTATGACTCGATATACTGGGGAAGAATATGGTAGCCTATGACTTGATATACTGGGAAGGATATGGTAGCCTATGACT